>RCFS01000050.1:0-165991 GCA_004296355.1 Lepiota venenata
GGAGCGTCGGAGCTGCTCTATGGAGAGATACGCGAGGGAGTTTGCCCTGTGCCTGGGAAAATAGATCAAAAGAGATCAAGGAAGGGTCTTGGGCGTACTCACCTTTGCTTCAGAGCTCTGCTTCTTTTTCTCAGGTCTTGTGTTGGTAGACTTAACCATGGTGATGAAAGGAGCGGCAGAAAACCAGATGAAAATTTTTTCAAGGTGTAGGTAAATATTTGTAAACGTTTGCAAGCTGGCTGTACAAGATAGATGTGGTTGGCGTACAAGACCGATTGCGTAGGATCTGTACTCCGGCCGTGCAGGACTTGTACGGCGGCTGTACAAGTTCAGTACTTGGGCAGCACAAGACTTGTACCACGGCTGTAAAAATTCCGTACAGTTGGCGTACAAGACTTGTACGGCGGTCTGTACGGTGGCCGTACAAGACTTGTACGGTGGTCTGTACGGTGGTCGTAGGTTTGTACGGTGGTCTGTACGGTGGTCGTAGATCTGTACGGTGGTCGTAGATCTGTACGGTGGTCTGTACGGTGGTCGTAGATCTGTACGGCGGCCGTACAAGACTTGTACGGTGGTCTGTACGGTAGTCGTAGGTTTGTACGGTGGTCTGTACGGTGGTCGTAGATCTGTACGGTGGTCGTAGATCTGTACGGCGGCCGTACAAAACCTGTACGGCGGTCTGTACGGTGGTCTGTACGGTGGTTGTAGACCTGTACGGCGGTCGATTCGATGAATTTGTACATTGCAACTATACTTGATAACTTTTATAAACATGCTCTGCGTCTAATATCGACTTGTTGTGAATTGCAATGGGATGATGCAAGCAAAAAGAATAATTATGTACCTCAAAATGCAAAGCGAATGTGCCGTAGACAGGTACGGTGGTCGTACAAGTCTTGTACGGCGGCCGTACAGGTCACGTACGGCGGTCATAGACTTGTACGGCGGTCCTGTACGGCGCCCATACAAGCCATGTACGGCGGCCGTACAAGTCACATACTGACCACCGTACAAGTCATGTACGGCGGCCGTACAAGTCACGTATGGTGGCCATACAAGTCACGTACGGTGGTCAGGGACTTGTACAGCGGTCATACATACGGCCTTCATAGGAGGTTGTATAAGTCTATTCAACATTCTTATCCTAGATGCAGCTTCGGCATCTAGGACATGTATATACAGCCCATCTTTTTGCTATCATCTTCTCAACGTACTCAGCTCCTAGGATTTCTGCCCAATCAGAAGGCAGGCTATCTGACCTTACCCAGCCTGCATCCTCCTGATCTTGGAGAAGTTCCCCACCGTCTTCCAATTTTCCCCTATCCCTTTCCCCCCCCAGCCTCTCATACAAGGCGCCAGCATTACCTTCTCCCACATTTCCACCCCCTCATCATGTTCTCCTTTCCCAGATACCTTGGCACAGCACTCCTTGTGATACCACCCAAAGCACCCTGAACAGTACCTTTGTTGGTCCAAGAGCGGCGAGTACATCTTCCCGCAAACGCAAGTCGGATTATTTCCCTGGGTCAGTTAATAGGCGTCAGCGTCCATTAAGAATTGCCCAATGTATCCTTACCTTAACTAGAGCCCTACTAGGCCTCCGGTATAATCCTAGGACCAGACGGTAATACCACGCGCGTGAATGGATGGGTTCTTGTTTTTCTGCCAGGTCGTCAAACCAGTGAACGGCGGCCTTAGCTTAATGTAGGGGTTAGCTCTCCTGCTAGAGAATTATCTAAGTATACTCATACCTTCTATTGTGCACATCTCAATCACATCCTGGTGGTTGGTGAGTACTAGCTCCGTCAAGCCCAGCTGGTCCAACCACAAGGGCCTGTAAAAGTCAGTTAGGTCTTAACTTGGGTGACCAATTGGCTTACCGGGGCCCGTAACTGCCGCGGCTCGAGCCATACAGGTCCTCCAGGTCCGACGCTGAGTAAAACCATTGCACTATCGCCCACTCTTTGCGCTTGTACTCGTATAAGCCCACAACCTGGCCCTTCCAGTACTGGGTTCCGTCGGCAGGGTTTTCCACCCTCGTCATTCCTCCGTGGACTATAAATATACTAAGGTTGATAGAATGTGTCAGAAGATGACAGCGGAAGAAGCCAGCTCCTACCAATCGTCCTTCTGTATGACTTCCGACTCGCCCTTATCGTTAGTCAGCCTCACTTGGGCCAACAGCTTCCCCTCCTTGTTCAAAATTTGAGGCTTGGGAATATTAGGCATGATAAAGCTAGAGAGAGCAAAGCAAGAGTGGCGAAGTATGAAAGGTTGAAACGTCACCCTAGCTTTGGATCCGAAAAATTCTATTTATATCCCATTACTCTAACTATTTAGTAAAGTCCCTAGTCGTACCAGCTCTGTTGCTCTCTCAAACAGTTTTACCATATACTGCTGCTCAAATCCCTGGTCCCCATGGCGGGTAAGGGCCTCAGTAAAAGCCTTGCTCAAATATATAATATTTTTTATATCCTGTTATTTATTTATTGTCAGCAAGCACAAAATTCTCTAAGATAAATTCTCACCTTCTTGCTCGTTATGAGCTCTTGGATCCTTTTGTTTGATGGACAAGGTTCCAGCGAGATTAGCCATTGGCTTATCCGGGCTACCTTGAAGCCCTCTGAACCGCCTAACTTCCCTTGCTGTCTCCATAGATTGCTATGTTCGACCAGCCCTGTAACCCATCTTTGTTCTTCCTTTGTAGCGGCCAGAGGTGAATGACGTTTCGTAGGGGAATGAGAATGGGATTGCTGAGATGAATAGGATTGTAATGTCGAATGGAAATCCGTGGGCGAATAGGATTCTATGGGAGAAGGGGGACCCGCGGGCGAATAGGGTCGTACTGGCGAACTTGACTGAGGTACGCGCGAACGCGACTGCGGTTGTGCCGGGCGTTCTTCTGGATCGGTGGGCTCCGGAGAAAACGCGAGGAGAGGGCGTTGGCATAGAGTACGGAGGCGAAGGAAGCTGGGCGGGAGATTCTATCAAAATATCAACATAAGATAGCTCCAAATCCTAAGAAGGTACTTACCTTGACCACTGCCCAGTCTTTGGGAAGCAGCTTTAGGCGTCCCTACCTGGCCTTTTTTCTTTCCAGCTAAGCCCCAAGAAATAATCTTTTAGATTACAAAATAGCACCGTCTTCAAAAATCCTATCTACCTCTGGCTTTTCCTTTCCCTGCAAAAATTGGTCAGATAAGATCAAAGAACTAAGATAGAAACGTCGCTTACCTTTATCATCCTTCCTTTTCTTCGCAACCTCTTCTTCCGCATCCAATTGCCTTTCTTCCCTTTTCCTGTTTGGAGATCAGCCAAGTCCCGAAGCCGGAATAAAACAATCGTACCTTTTCTTTTCTCCGGCGCCGGTTCTTGTTCTTCCTCTGGGGCCGGATCCGGTTCCTGCAGATGCTCCGGCCCCAGCCCTCGCGAAATATCGCCCGGCCAATCCAGGGGCAGGTCTTCAAAACGCCCGAGGAAAGGCCAATCGTTGTCCACTTGGGCGGCCCGGTTAGCGAAACAAAAATAGAAATAGATCAAATACTTACTTTGATATTTTAGCCATATGTGCCCGGGCCAAGAAAGCCAAGAAGGCCGAAAATACTCTTCTTGCTCTGCCGGGGTCTTGGCTCGCGAGTTGGTAGAACGAGGCATGGTAGCGGTAAGAGGTCAAGAGCAAGTCGGTCGAAAAGGCTTTAATGAATATCTGGTCACGTGACCATGATTAATAATATTTTCGATTATATAATATTAATATTTGTGATTATATAATATTATTATTATTTTAATTACATCAGTTTGACCTGCCCTAAAGTAACCGGCGAGGCAGAGGAGAACAAAGGATTGGCTTAATCCCCCTCTGTCTAAGTCCCTTGCTCCTATTCGGAGCGAAGGGAGCGGCCGAAGCCAGAGAAATAAAAATAAAAGGTTTAAAAATGTCAAACTCCGGAGTAGACTGCGCCGTGGCAGCGCTAGAAAGGTGTAAAAAGCCCCCAGAACCCAATGTGTGATGTGTAAAAAGAGCCCCCAGTACCCCGAAAAAAAAACAAAGATAGTCTGAAAAAAAAAAAACAATCAGCAATGCGGCGGCGGAAGTGAACCACGTACTTTGTATATGTCCTCTAGAGTACAACCTTTCCCACTGTACACATGGGAAAGGTTGCACCCTAGCACGACGCCCGCGGTGCCCGAAGAGAAGATGGTGGTTAAGAAGAAAGAGGTGCGAGCGCCCGGTCTCAAGTTATATAAGCCATGGGAGTCATGTGATACTCATGTGACTTACACGGTCACATGAGTATCACATGCCATTATGCGGCAGGCTAAGTAGCGCTACGTATACAAACGGTCACTGTACAGATGCACAAGGGCATTGTGTCACCGTACAAATGACCGTACAAGTAACCGTACAAGTGACCGTACAATGCCCCTGTACGGTCATATGTACGGTCGCCGTACAGGTCACCGTACAAGGGCATGTGACCGTACAAGGGCTCTGCACGGTCACGTGCACCTGTATGGTCACCGTACAAGGGCATGTGACCGTACAGAGGCACAAGTGACCCTACAAGGCCCACGTTACAAGAGCATGTGACCGTACAAAGCCCTTGTACGGTCACTTGTACGGTCACCGTACAAGTAACCGTACAATGCCCCTGTACGGTCGTATGTACGGTTGCTACAAAGCCCTTGTACGGTCATTTGTACGGTCACCGTACAAGGGCATGTGACCGTACAAGGGCTCTGCACGGTCACGTGCACCTGTATGGTCACCGTACAAGGGCATGTGACCGTACAGAGGCACAAGTGACCCTACAAGGCCCACGTTACAAGAGCATGTGACCGTACAAGTAACCGTACAATGCCCCTGTACGGTCGTATGTACGGTTGCTACAAAGCCCTTGTACGGTCATTTGTACGGTCACCGTACAGATCACCGTACAAGGGCATGCGACCGTACAAGGGCTCTGCACGGTCACGTGCACCTGTATGGTCACCGTACAAGGGCATGCGACCGTACAGAGGCACAAGTGACCCTACAAGGCCCACATTACAAGAGCATGTGACCGTACAAAGCCCTTGTACGGTCATTTGTACGGTCACCGTACAAGTAACCGTACAAGTGACCATATAATGCCCCTGTACGGTCACCGTACAAGGTCATTGTACGGTCAACGTACAACCATACAACCGTACAAAACAGCCGTACGGTCTCACAACAAGTTATTTTTTATATTATTTGCCCTTGCTTGTATCTCTGATTTCTATTTTTGGCCTGATTGATTGATTGATCGATCAATTGGCCCATTGATCTTGATTGTATCCCTCCTTCCCCCCAAACCACCATGAAGGATTACTACGTCGTCTGCCCCCACTCCTGCCCACACAAAAACCGAGAGATCATTTTTTGGAACAGGGGTAGCGCCTTTCGTGACCATTTAAAGTCTGCCCACCCCGACTGCAACGACAACTGCTATTACAAACGCCATAAAATGTCGATCCACTCCTCCCCTCAGCCGCCTCAAGATCACCATTGGAGAGACCACGCCGACTCCGTCTGGGTGCGAGCAAAAAAAGATGATACGCGGCAAAGGTACATTCCGGGTAGATTTCTCACGCAGCACGAAAACATCAAAGAATATCGCCTCCTCATGAAGAAATTGGGGAGGGAGTCCTCCGTCGCATCGTATGTCCTTTCTCCCAATGAATAGATACATTTTTTACTCCTTACTAAAAGGTTGCCGCCCTCAACGGAAGACGGGGTAGAGGTAGAGGCAGAAGACGAAGACGAAGATGACGAAGACGATTTCGAGTCCTATCTATCATCAACCCTCTATTCCAGTCTTCCGAGGCTCCAAAACACTCCAACCTTCCAATCTTCCATGACAATTTGCCTGGTGGAAGATTCAATTAAGTGTACTTGTGCTAAAGACGCAGAGGAGAAGGATTCTTGGATGCTCCCTTGCACTGATATTCCCAAGGACTGGTGCAAAATATTTCACAACCATTTTCCCCGCCTCGTTTTCCCCGCCACTTCCTCCCGCGGCGCTCTATACTGGGAGTGGGTACGTACCTCACATTCTCATTCAAGTCGTATCCTGAGCTGACCCGTGAATAGTGTCTTATTGCTTATTTTTTTGCCGTCGGTACCTATCCCTCGACCTTGGAGCTAATTACCTCCAAGCATTTTAAGAGCGCTATAATGTCCCGAAAGGGCAAACATTGGGACATGTTGAAGAACGTGGATTTGGTCGTAGGGGGGATTTCCCTGGAGGCGGACTTTGCGTAAGTCCGTAGCCCTTATACACTTTTCTTGCATTAACAACTACTCAGGAATCCTGAGGGGAAGGAGTACCTCAAGCAGAACGAGATAGAGCCATACCTCATGGGCCTCCAGGAATTAGCCCAGCACACCCTGGTCTTTTCCTCCCCCGGCCAAATGATACTGCGCGGCACAAAGTCCACTGTGACCCGACATCTCTGCAGAAGCGCCAAGGAGGTCACGAGAAGTCAATTCCCTAAGTTCTGGCGTATCCCCGTTCCACTTCCTGATGATTTTTCCTTGAGGAGGCCAGGGCTAGTTGTCAAGAGGTCGTTCAGTGATTCTGCAAACCATGTCTTGTACGGAGATGAGGAGGGCATTGAGAAACGGTTCTCGCAGGAGGAGGCACGACGCGTCAAATTCTATGAACATGACGTGTTCTACCATTACCATGTTAACCCTCACTGGTTTGGCATGGTTTTTGTAGAGGAAATGCAGAAGGTGGGCGAAATCCGAACCTACTTCATCGGAGGCTTCCTCGCGTACGTCATGTCCACCAAGCCTCTCCCCGACGGAACCCTGGATTTGAAGGAGGTACTCCAGGTCTCGCCCCTGCATAAATTGTGAGTTTCTTTTACCCTTGCAATTGATAGTATTTATTTATTATTTTTTACCAAGGCCCGCCTCTGCTTTGACGAACCCGGGTCTTCCCACATTCATGGCCAGGGAAGGAACGGCTGCATTCCGAAGGTTTGCCGAGGAGACATACAACGCCCTCGTGAGGTTTGAAGAGGAAGAACCCGCCGCGCCACTATCAGAGCTCCGGGTTTTTTGCCGGATTGACATCACCGTTTTACACATCGAACGCACTGACAAGTATGATTTTTTTGTCAACGAGATTGCGACTACGCCCAAGTCGAATCTTTTTTTTGGATATGTCAGCCAGGCGGCGCAGTTTGCTCAGGACTATGCGTTGGTCCTTCGTGCGTGGGTCGCTCTTCACCGGCTGCGGGGGAATTGCACTGAGTCTCCATGAGGCTCCTCATTTTTTTGGATTTTTTATATTTTTGCATGTAACGTATGAAAAATATCTACATTGGTAGTAGATATTTATGGACTGTTTTTCTTGGAGGTGAGGTGATACGCAAGTCAGTATGGTGACCAATCAAGTTGGTAGAGGTGATGTACAGATCAGTACGGTGACCGTACAAGTCAGTATGTTGACCGTACAGGTCAGTACGTTGACCGTACAGTTTAGTACGGTGACCGTACAGGTTAGTACGGTGACCGTACAGGTTAGTACGTTGACCGTACAGGTCAGTACGGTCACCGTACAGTTTAGTACGTTGACCGTACAGGTTAGTACGTTGACCGTACAAGTCAGTACGTTGACCGTACAGGTCAGTACGGTGACCGTACAGTTTAGTACGGTGACCGTACAGGTCAGTACGTTGACCGTACAGTTTAGTACGGTGACCGTACAGGTTAGTACGGTGACCGTACAGTTTAGTACGGTCACCGTACAGGTTAGTACGGTGACCGTACAGGTTAGTACGTTGACCGTACAGTTTAGTACGGTGACCGTACAGCTTAGTACGGTGACCGTACAGTTTAGTACGGTCACCGTACTAACCTGTACGGTGACCGTACAGGTTAGTACGTTGACCGTACAGGTCAGTACGGTGACCGTACAGCTTAGTACGTTGACCGTACAGGTCAGTACGGTGACCGTACAGGTCAGTACGGTGACCGTACAGGTCAGTACGGTGACCGTACAGGTTAGTACGTTGACCGTACAGGTCAGTACAGTGACCGTACAGGTCAGTACGGTGACCGTACAGTTTAGTACGTTGACCGTACAGGTCAGTACGGTGACCGTACAGCTTAGTACGTTGACCGTACAGGTCAGTACGGTGACCGTACAGGTCAGTATGTTGACCGTACAGGTTAGTACGGTCGCCGTACAGGTTAGTATGTTGACCGTACAGGTTAGTACGTTGACCGTACAGGTCAGTACGGTGACCGTACAGGTTAGTACGTTGACCGTACAGGTCAGTACAGTGACCGTACAGGTCAGTACGGTGACCGTACAGTTTAGTACGTTGACCGTACAGGTCAGTACGGTGACCGTACAGCTTAGTACGTTGACCGTACAGGTCAGTACGGTGACCGTACAGGTCAGTATGTTGACCGTACAGGTTAGTACGGTCGCCGTACAGGTTAGTATGTTGACCGTACAGGTTAGTACGTTGACCGTACAGGTCAGTACGGTGACCGTACAGCTTAGTACGTTGACCGTACAGGTCAGGAGAGTCAATTTACAGGTCTGTACAGTGACCATACAGATCAGTAGACTCAATATAAAATATACAGGTTGGTACAGTGACTGTACGGGTCTGTACAGCAGTGATGTACAGTTATCTCAATTAAAGGAACGAGTGTTGGTTTGTTGAGATCAGTCAATATTATGTAAGCCCTCCCACTCCCGGCCAACTTTGCAAGTCACTTTTCTCCCAAACGGGTCCGCCAATCTCTTAGATATTTTGGGGAATGAATGAGTGCTATGATAGCTTTCAAATGGCTGGATAAGATTTGGAAAAATTTGGTACAAAATTATAGAATTAATTGTATAAACCCGTGTATAATTACAAAGAACGTTGGAACAATAGGCTGCGAGAAGCCCGAATTGCACGAGCAAACGTTCTAGTGTTAAAAAGTGAATTCAACCCCGCTTGGGATTATATTAATGCTCAGAAATTAGAAGAACAAATAAAACACGGATGGTATAGTGCTCTAGAGTCCTATGCCATAGGTGATGAACAATTTCCTAAAGAATTTGTCTTCCCTCAAACTAGTACGGTAGCCCCGTTTCCAATGAAACCAACGGACCAGGGAATACCCCCGAAAGGGGTTGTAGACTTTGAGTTCCAAGGCTTCGGGAACGAAGGCCCCTACCTTAGATTAGATAAGACTAGTGTTTTCGGTCGCAGAGTCCTGATTAGTAAGAAACGAACCAGGAACTTGTATGATCTTAGTGCCGTGTGGAAGCGGCTTGTTCTAGAGAAAACGGACGAAGATGTTTTTGTAGATGTTCTTCAAGGTGACGAAGAAGTACTCGGTGAGCCTGTTATGAATATAATAGAGGCTGACCAATTCGTCCCAGATCAAGATGAAATGCTTCTCAGATACCATGGCCTCGCGTAGGCTGCTTTGTTGGTACACAGGAGATAGCTCGGTATTCCGCCAGACTGGTAACGCCTTGTTGCTCTGACGTTAAATGACATGCTTTATTGGTAGGTCTTGTGGATCAGTATTGACCTTCGTTTGAGGAGGTTTTACGCTGTGGTAACATTGGCCGAACTTCCGGGAAGAAGATAAAAACTATTACACCATTAGAGTCGTGTCTCAAGGTTCCGGCCACTGGGAAAGTTAAGGCCTAGGGGTCAGTGTTGTGCTCGGTCCTCGCGTAACCCGGTTGTAATGATCGGGAAGTCGCCGGGTAAGGGCCTCACTGAAGCACCTTTGTTCTGTGCTAGTACTAAGTGGAACTACCGGAGTTGGCCGTCGTAAGTGAAATACGGCCGGCTATGGACTGGCCTTAAAGCCTTGGAGCCTCTTAGCGTCCCGGGGTATGTGCTGCTTAGCACCCATGGTGAGTCGCTTAGTAATCTTGACTTCTGATCTCTAATTTCTATACCCTTCGGTGGGCGAGTAGTGAGATGAAAATCCCTAAAGGACTACTCGCGTTGTTCTCCGTTTGTGTTATCTTGGTGGTAAGTACTGCCTGATACCCGTTCAATATAGTCGGAACAGCTTTCTAACCTTTGTTGTTCCGTTTAAAAATATTCCCTCCGCTCCGGGCTCCCTACGGGGGCGCTTCGCGCCACGCCCTGCGGCTACAGGAATATTTTTAACCTAACTAGGACCTTTTTTGATCGGAAATAGCCGATATTAGGTAAGCACCACTATAAATAGTAGCTTACGTAAGAATAGTATTTTTAGCCTATCACGTGATGAGATCTCGACGGTAGATCCGATTTGATCGGATTCGCGGGGATAGTAATCACCGATCTAATCTAGATGGATCGAGATTGATGATCTGACAGATCGACATTTGACAACTGACAGATCCATGATCGCATCTAGGGGCTTGACACATGTCTTCACATGTCAAGTACTATTCTCAAGGTAACACAATTTTCTCACTGTGCTATTAATACCAGCCAGTAGCAGAAGGTGCTCTGTTCAAACCACAGAACACCATAGAACAAGGTAAATAACTGCAAACGCGCCTGATGAGCCTATATAAAGGCGAAATCCCGGGTAGGGTATCCCCCACCCGGATTGCGCCTGCAGTCTCAACTGAGTTTACTAACTCCTCCCCTAACCCTAACCCTAACCCGTTCATTTTGAACGACAGTTCTCTTTTATTGATAATAATTGGCGTGTACCTTTCTATGGACGGTACATAGACGATGTTCTCTCATTAACTTATGGTCGCTCTCTTGAAGACGCGACCAAACATATGAAGAAACTTAAATATACTGATTGTGTCCTTGAGTGGTCGGGCTCTAATTCTCAATTACCCTTCCTGGACATGCTACTTTATTTTGATAATAAAGATCGCCTTCAACACAAGGCGTACAGGAAACCCCTAAACCACTTTGAGCGAATCCCTTGGGTAAGCCACCACCCCGATTTTATTAAACGGGGTACCTTCCAAGGCGAGTTATCACGGCTAGCAACCCTGAGTAGCACGTTTCCCGATTTTATCGAAGCGTGTAAAGATATCTGCGGTATCTATATTGCCAGGGGCTATCCGCCGGACGTTGTCTCCTCTTGGTTAGCCAAAAATTACAAAGAACGTTGGAACAATAGGCTGCGAGAAGCCCGAATTGCACGAGCAAACGTTCTAGTGCTAAAAAGTGAATTCAACCCCGCTTGGGATTATATTAATGCTCAGAAATTAGAAGAACAAATAAAACACGGATGGTATAGCGCTCTCGAACGCTATGCCATAGGTGATGAACATTTTCCTACCGAATTTGTCTTCCCTCAAACTAGTACGGTGGCCCCGTTTCCGCTGAAGCCGAATGACCAAGGGATACCCCCGAAAGGGGAAGTAGACTTTGAGTTCCAAGGCTTTGGGAACGAAGGCCCTTACCTTAGATTAGATAAGACTAGTGTTTTCGGTCGCAGAGTCCTGATTAGTAAGAAACGTACCAGGAACTTATATGACCTTAGTGCCGTATGGAAGCGGCTTGTTCTAGAGAAAACGGACGAGGATGTCTTTGTAGATGTTCTTCAAGGTGATGAAGAAGTACTCGGTGAGCCTGTTATGAATATAATAGAAGCTGACCAATTCGTCCCAGATCAAGATGAAATGCTTCTCAGGTACCATGGCCTCGCGTAGGCTGCTTTGTTGGTACACAGGAGATAGCTTGGTATTCCGCCAGACTGGTAACGCCTTGTTGCTCTGACGTTAAATGACATGCCCTATTGGTAGGACTTGTGGATCAGTATTAGCCTTCGTTTGAGGAGGTTTCACGCTGTGGTAGCATTGCCCGAACTTCCGAGAAGAAGATAAAAACTATTACACCATTAGGGTCGTGTCTCAAGGTTCCGGCCACTGGGAAAGTTAAGGCCTAGGGGTCAGTGTTGTGCTCGGTCCTCGTGTAACCCGGTTGTTGTGATCGGGAAGTCACTTGGTAAGGGCCTCGCTGAAGCACCTTTGTTCTGTGCTAGTACTAAGTGGAACTACCGGAGCTGGCCGTCGTATATGAAATACGGCCGGCTATGGACTGGCCTTAAAGCCTTGGAGCCTCTTAGCGTCCCGGGGTATGTGCTGCTTAGCACCCATGGTGAGTCGCTCAGTAATCTTGACTTCTGATCTCTAATTTCTATACCCTTCGGTGGGCGAGTAGTGAGATGAAAATCCCTAAAGGACTACTCGCGTTGTTCTCCGTTTGTGTTATCTTGGTGGTAAGTACTGCCTGATATACCGATTATTGTAGTCGGAATAACTTTCTAACCGTTGTTGTTCCGTTTAAAAATATTCCCTCCGCTCCGGGCTCCCTACGGGGGCGCTTCGCGCCACGCCCTGCGACTACAGGAATATTTTTAACCTAACTAGGACCTTCTTTGATCGGAAATAGCCGATATTAGGTAAGCACCACTATAAATAGTAGCTTACGTAAGAATAGTATTTTTAGCCTATCACGTGATGAGATCTCGACGGTAGATCCGATTTGATCGGATTCGCGGGGATAGTAATCACCGATCTTATCTAGATGGATCAAAATTAGTGATCTGACAGATCGACATTTGACAACTGACAGATCCGTGATCGCATCTAGGGGTTTGACACATGTCTTCACATGTCAAGTACTATTCTCAAGGTAACATAATTTTCTCACTGTGCTATTAATACCAGCCAGTAGCAGAAAGTGCTCTGTTCAAACCACAGAACACCATAGAACAAGGTAAATAACTGCAAACGCGCCTGATGAGCCTATATAAAGGCGAAATCCCGGGGAGGGTAACCCCCACCCGGATTGCGCCTGCAGTCTCAACTGAGTTTACTAACTCCTCTCTCAACCCTAACCCTAACCCCTTTAGATATCGCTAAGATTAGAACTCTTATCGATGATCGATAGGATAGCATAGTATACGTATAAGGGTACCTGATGAGCCATATATAAGGCGAAACAGGTAGGTGTTGTGGTTCCCCCACAACCCCGTTGTACCCCCTTGCCCCTGGATGCTCATGCTCGCTTCGCTCGCGTTCGCGCCCCCCCCCATCCAGTTGCCTGAATAGTATCAGATGAGCTCCCACTATGGATGAGGCACATTATCTAGGAGCCTGGTTTTGATGCAGCTTACAGTCTACCTAAGTGCAAATAACAAACATATAATATTATTTTTTTTCCTCAAATTTTGAAGTCTATTTTTAGCCTTTCCTCACACACCATAACCCCAGAAAACCCATAGCAAATTAGCGTGACCGCGGGGTATGGGTTAAGAGGGGTTCGACTGTAGATGCCCTAGTGCTAGGTTCAGCCTTATTTTTTGTCTCCCCCTTGAACAGGTTTCGGTTCCTTGATAGTTTTATCCGGATTCTTATACTGCGAGTGCCTCCTTGCAATATGTTCTGTTCACCGGGAGCATGTGTGAATTTCATGCTGGTTGAGAAACAGCAACACCAACCATTTCCTTCCTGCTCAGTGTTAAGCGGTGGATCGCAACAATAAGGACAGTAGTAGACAAATTCTGTCATGCTTTCTACACTGCCCTCGTCTTTCTGTTAATATCTAACTCAACAAAAATGGGAAGTTTCACTCGTACGTTTAGCCTTGGGTTCTTGGGAGGGCGGGTGGGAGCAGCAAGTTACAAGTGGCAAGGCAGACCCACTCCGCTTTAACTGTTGGGCGATAACCAATTTGGGCCGAATCCCCATTCATCCACTTGTGGTGGGTCCAAGTCTGTTTTCGGCTAGGCTTCTGTCATCGTCAACTGTGATGACCCTTTGGTTCAGCTACCCCTTCCCCCTCGAGGCCACCTATAGGAAACTGATGTGACCCCTCTGTAACTGTATGTACATAAACGTCCAAGATGAACTTGAAATTTGGGGTGGGATCTTCGGCATAAGCATCTCATTCCCCAAGGAAACTCAAACCACTACACAATGGGGCACCCTCCAAAATTTCGAATGGGGCCACATGTTGCAAGCTGCCACTGAAGATCAGCTAAAGTGATCTATCAGCTACCGATAAGACCAGCTCAGGGTGACAGCACACGAGTAAATCATAGAAAAGAGACTAAATCCCAGGGTTGGTTCCAACATGGAAAATTCTTGCGAAACCTCTGTCAGTAAATCCAATCGGACCTTCGGTGACCTCCGGCTAAGATGCGCCACACCCTGCCTTTTAGGTTGAAACCAGACCAATATTCTTCTCGCCATCAGGAGGTAAGGTAGCATATTTGTATTTATCGGCCAAAGTAAACCAGTTCGCAATCTCCAGGGATCTGGTGGTTGCAGACATAAACAGGATAAAAATGCCGCTCATTACGACTCGGATGGGCATTTATCGAAGCGCCCATAGACGAGGATCCCGCCATCCGATTGACACAAGACAAATGCCTTGGAACGGGTTCCCTCGCCCTCCGGCTCTCTTTCTGCACGTTCCCTTCTTCTCTCTTTTTCTTGCTATTCAGCTCCCTTATGTAGTTCCTACTTTCCCCATTTTAAATATATTATCCACCCCTTCTGACTATGCTCGCTCCTGTTTTCTGAATCCCGCTGTTTGCCTTGTTGTTCACCAAACTATTTCCTTAGAAAAGTTTTATACTCATTTTAGCTCCAATACACTCCTTTCACCTTATTTACAGCTCCCTGTAAACGTAGGTAGCCAGTTAATCGACGTTATTTACTCTTTTCCCTGTCTCTCCTACACACACGCACACACACATTCTCTCTTCCTCCGGACCTTGTTTCTCGACGTCTCGACGAACGGCGCATATCGGTGCTTCTTCAAGGCCTCTAGAACCGACCTCCGACGTCGCTTGTCATCGTTTAGCAGTTCTCGAACTGTGTATCAGTTTCACCGTTATCTCGCTAATTTCTTCTCCCCAACCAACCCGGGTCATAACCTCAGCAACTGACGGACGCAGTTGCACTCACATTCAACTATAACCACCCCACCTTCCCTTCAGGTGAATTTCGAAGCAAAGGGCGTTAGAACCGGGAAATGTACTTGGGAATGCTCGCATATGAGATGCTTTTCTCAACACTGTCCGATCCCCTCAAAGATCGACTCGAGAATTGGCAGGCTCAATAACCTCTCAAAAGCACGCATCTTCTGGATCGTGTCCCAAATCCGATACACGATAACAAGCAGGTATAACATGAAGCGATGAGACAAGAACTTGTAAGACCCACCTTGATAACAAATTTTTCCCAGAAGCCAAGGAATTTGTCACTCAGGGAAACTCTACACAAATATCGGCCACATGTATATTGTAAGGGAGCGATGGCGGATATCACAGCAGAAGCCCTTAATCTTGCTCTGAGCATGGTAGCCTGAAGTTGAGGTAATAGTGAGCTGATGTTAGTCTGCGAGCCAGTTCCAAGATTGTGACGAGTGTCCCCAGGTGTAGGTACCCTGAGTGGTTCAGGTCCTTCCTCTCAGTTTGACAAAGTTAAATTGAGAATTAGATATCAACAATTTGAATGATTCTGACCTTAGAGGCGGGACTTCAACTTATGCTTATGTTGGGTGCGAGATAAACGACGAAGGGCCCCTACTTCTTGGCCTATACTCGCAGATCCCATCCCACCATTTTTATTCATCCCAGAGTCACTGCTACTTGTGCTTTGATCTGTCTTTCTCAAGGAGTCGGTCCCGAAGACAAGCCGGGCCCTCGGCGACGCACCATGAAGTGCAGCCAGCTGGCTTGGTGGTTTGATAGAAATATAATTGATATCAGCTCGGTCGCTGAGGTCGTGACCTCAGTTCCATCATACATCGTTAGTCCTCTCACCATTATCCACGGGCGCACCACAGTAGGTAAAGGGGTGTTGAAAGCCATATGTATCACGTCCAGCATACTTGATCTGGGCAGCCTACCCACCGGAGGCCAGATAAACTGGGCGGGCGGCTGAGACATACCAAACACTGGCCCAATGCTAATCATTGTCAGAGACTTGGGCGTTTTGGGATGAAGGAGAAATAATGACTAACATTTATTGTTGCCCGGGCTTGGAGCACCTCGACATCAGCGCAAGTCAGCAAGCGTAGGATGCATTGGAGTAAGTGTTCGCACCAATAACACGCTTAGCTGTAAGGCAGCTGGGGTAGCTAATGTATGATCCCTAGAAGGTTGAAGAGAACCATTGGAATGGGTAGGGATTTGAGGCGGATTAGCATCTTCGTTGGCTCTAAGGGTTACATCACCAGTGAAGGCGTTCTCACGGATGGAATTGCGCCCTCCACCGCTTCCTAAATAGAATCCGGTAGAACAATCGTGTCCTTGGATGCATCGACAATGATACTTCACTAATAGTTGGTGTCAGCAACGGGCTCAGACATTATACCACCCGCAGTAGATGCCATCACAGAATCAATACTGGGTCTGGAATCAAGTACCGGCGGCAGCAACTCATGGACATGGCATCCCAGACATCACAGGGTGAGGCTACCGACGTTTTAGTTGAACTCGCTAGCACTCTAGAGCCCATGGACAACCTTCCCGCGCAACTCATATACTGCCCGTTATCGAAGTACGTAAGCATTGGTAAATCATCAACACAGAACGAGAAGATGTTAAGGAAGGTCCCCGAGAGGGAAGTGAGAACTAAGTTTGATGTGCATAGGGTATTAATGATAAACCTGATGATGGGGAACGAGGTAGAAAGGAGTGTGTTTCTTAGTGGGGTCCCTGTGGATCGCAGGAACCGAGTTAAACAAAATTGCTTGTTAGTGAATTTCAATAAGTCTTCAGCCGTGCCTGCATCATCATGTTGGACACTCGTGTACTTGGTTACAGAATTGCCGCTTGAGTCCGACCCACGGACGAGATTCTTAAGCAGAGATAAACCAATACCCGCCTCTCCATTTAAATCGGGATCTGATGCTGAAGACCGACTCACCAGGCTAGGGATGTGAGTCCTCATTGGGAAAGGGCATGACCTGTACTAGGTAGAAATAAGCGGTGATGGGGCCGGGTGGTGGCGAGGACTTCGGTAAGGGAATGGTTCCTAACGTTATACACCCACCGGCACCCTGTGGACCTGTGGTGGGCTGAAGCTCACAGTATGCGAGTGGCTCACCTTGACTCACTGACTACAGGGATACATCCCGATGATCCTGAGAGCAGGGGTGATGGGTGAATATTCTCAGGGCTTCATACATGTGCCATCGTAATAGACCAAAAAGGAAAGACACACGTGAGTCTGACTAGGGAAAACTGCGTCCAGACTGGGAAAATCTGCAGATATGTGGACACCGATCGGGCACGTTATTTCTGCTTGCATAAGCCGTTAGAAAACCGTTGTCCCATTGAAATAAAACTCGATTTCCATGAACATATTAGCTCAATCAATCCACCCACGAAGACCTACATACCCTCGAATTTTGGTGATCATCGAGGAAGGCCGGGCTAACAGCCTCCCGAATATTGTAAATACGGTATTGAAACTACTAGTTGATGTGGCCCCCGGAAAAAAATACCAAGCTGTTCATTTTACTACCCGGTTCCCCGCAGATGCGTTCCACTATTCGCGCTTGGTCTTGCCACTGCACCCAAATACCCATCACCTACTCAAAGTCTCACCCCGGTAACACCGTCGCCTCCCAAGTCTGCGCGACAGCCCAGCGCCGCGGTCCCCACTGCGAGTTGAACCCAACAAGAGTAGATGATTCTTTCAATGAAAAGGAACACATTACAGAGTGATTGGCAGTTGAGCGGTATGCATGCGAAATTGGTAATTGGATATATGGGTATCAATGACGCTAGAGGGCAAGGGAGGGCAGAATCGCAAATGCAAAGTGACTAGAACGAGGACTTCCGGTTGTGAAGGTAAACTATCGTGTTGCCAACGTTGCGGCGGCATAGAGTGGATTCTCCGGTTGCGTCTCGAGCAGAGAAGGAGAGGATAAGTGTGAAGACGAGGGGTTATCTGTCCAAGGAGAAGAACATCCTAGCTCAGGCTCGAATTCAGGTGTAGCAGGTGGGGGGAGAGGCTGTGATCCGGACCCCTTAGGTGTTACTTCAGGAATCGTAGACGCGGAGGGGTCGGAAGTTTGTTCGAAAGGTAGTGCTGGAGGCGGGGGAACCGGGTCAAGAATAGGGGAGCCTGGCTGCGACTTGATAGCCACCTCAGAGGATGAGCGTGATCGGCTTGTGTGGATAGGTAAACCGTGATCCCGAGGGCTGAGCGGTGCAACTCTAAAAGATGTAGCACTCTCGCGCAACGCATGGTTCTCGCCCTCAATAAGTTGTAGAGCCCGCTTCAGTGCCTCCTTTTCGACTCTCTGTTCCTTCAATTCCTCTTCTGTTATGGCTAGTTTAAAGCGCTCTGTTGCTACCATTTTGTTGGCCTAATGGATTAGGTGTGAACTTTGTTGCGAGAAGACGAAGGAGGGTTATGTACCTCTTCAAACAATGCCTGAGACAATGACTCTATTTCAGCTTCTACCCTAACCCTCTCCTGGTCCGCGGTCTTTCGTGCAGACCGCTCCTTCTCCAATTCTGCATTCAAATCCTCGATCTCCTTCGCGATATGAGGTGGAATCGTTGGGAGTGTAGGTGACGAAAACTGAGAAGGGACTTGAGGAGAATGTGCTGGTGCAGCCGATGGCGTACTTGGGCGACTTGCAGGCCGAGAGGATATAGAATTGGAAGCGAATCGGAATTTAAAGAATCGGTTATTCTCCTGAGGTGTGCCGGTGGCGATAGGAGTGCCAGCGTGGGGGATCTGTGGTGAGTTCATTGTGGAACTTGGCCCGCTCCCGTTTCCATTTGAGATGTCTGAGACTTGTTGCCACTCCTCGATGCTCCGTCGCTCCTGAGCGGGATCGCTATCCTTGCCGCTCCTTTTTCGCCATCCGATTTCTTTGGGACCTCCAGAGCTGTCTCGCCGCAGGGCATCTTCAAGCATCTCATTATTTGAAATGACGAGTGCAAGGTTCGATTTGGCGACGTTGAGTTGAATTTCGAGGTCGGCTCGGGTTCGGTATGATTCGGTTAGGAGAGATGACTAGGTGAGGTGATTGTTAGCCGGCATTAAGAAAGAGCTAACTTATCATCCGCACCATTTCTGTTACCCTATTAATCACCATGTCTAGCGCGAGCCTCAAATCCTCTTCTTGGCCATGTGCCCTTACCCTTCTAGCATCGTGCAGTTCCTCTTCGATTTTGAGGAAAAGAGGGTCAGACCCAGACTTTTGTTGAGTCGCATTTAAGCTATCTGTGCGCCGAGGCAAGCCGTTTGGTGCACCAGAATTGAGGGTAGAGGGGAAATGCAGCATCATGGGTCGTGTGCAGGCACGGACCAGCCCGCAACATCCCTCATCAGCCTGTCACATGATTGTCACAATGTTCCTTGTATTTCAATATGTACTGTGTATGAAATGATAAACACCCCGCGCTCAATATGCACTGCCCTTTCCAGAGTAACCATTCGGAAAGATCTCTTTAAACAGTTCCGGGTAGTGAATTTCTCCCGTCTCAGGGTGGCTCCTAGATAAAGTTTGTGAATAAATATTTGATCGGAGAGGGAAGCTAGATAACTCACTTTATGCGTCCGATCAAGCCTACCTGGCCTGACGGCTCCTTATCAAATTCCGCAAAGTTGATCGCTAGTACGGGCTGATGTTATTGCCTATACATTCGGGTAGTAGGCCTAGACGTACAATCCGTTGCGGCGATTATCCCGCGCTCGTCCCCTAGCTTGAGAATTTCCGGTGGAACTGAAAACCAATCGCTTGAGCTTCAGAGGAGAAAGACACCGTGCCTGAAGTGCCAACATACAATTCAACACCTCATCAGCGAGTCGGATTCGCAAAGATATGTTCTGGAAGAACGGGACAGAATACCGCGGAGTATCCCCTTTTGGCGACAAAACCCTATGAGATGTCGCACGAGCAATGCCACGAGTGACGAATTCCAATGCTGACATGGATGAGCTCGATGATAGGGAGTCACAACTAGGTGAAGCTATCTCACCCCTGCCGATATTAACGACGAACGTTCCATTGATAGGAGGTACATCAATCCATTCGCCCGATAAGTTTTGGACTTGCAGGCCTTCATGTGGCGAAGCTTGAAGAAGCTAATATTACAGTTATTTGCAATGATCTCAACTAAGAGAACAGCTTGTTAACGTACGAAAGTCAAGAAACCAGCGTCATAATGTGGACCCACTCCCTGATCATTCGATCCAACGACAATTGGATATTTTACGAGCTTCGACCGGTGTTGCATCAGTTTGGGTTCGTCATAGAAATGGGCCAGACCACTCGGACCCAGGCCGATTGCCTCTGCAACGAGGGAACTGAACTTGTAACTGAGATCTGCGACCGCTTCAAGGTATTGCTCTGCCGTCTCCCGAAAACCAGGGAGTAAATCCTCCTCAGGCCACTATGAGGGTGTAAAATGACGCTCGTAAGCCAGCTGGCTCCACCAAACCAGAAAACCCGGAAGCTTAAGCCTACCTGGCTCGAACCCCACAGGCGATAGTAGTCCGGGTCTCCCTTTTGCCACCGGCAGCTGTGTTTCGTCGCAAAGTCATATTGTTCACGTTGGTCGATTCGACCCTTTGTGAGCTCAGTGCCTAGACGCGAGTAGCCCAGGAAATGTTCTGAATTGGCCATTTTGATCCTGTCCTTCGCTTCTTGAGGGAGGCCGAAAAACTTGGGTATATAGCCTATAAGTTTGCTGACAATATCCTGCGGCACCGGATGATTCTTTAGATACAGGAAGCCCACGTTGATGAGGGCATGTCTGAGTTGGGTGATGAATGTTTCTCGATCGTTTACATTGGACAGGAGAGAGTAATCAAGGACTGGGACGCTCGAGAAGTCGTTCGTAGAGGTAGACATGGTCCAGATAAGCCCTGGGAATCACTTGAGCAGTAGCGATGGCATAATGTACACGCACCACATGTGTGCAAGCGCTTCGATGGCCCTGCCTGGATTATATAAGGTCACAACGCGTCACTTACCCTGCGCAATGTTCAACGGTTAATGCATTCAACGTTGCAACGTTCTGTGTTTCCCCTTTGGATCCTCTGCCATCAAGTATCAGACATATCCCCGCATGTATTCTCTACCATCAACGACAAAACCACACGTTAAGACGACCGCAAGCCTGCACCTAACCACCCGCCAGCCGTTACCGGTCGCTGCTCTGGAATCATTACCACGACAGTTGGACCGGTGCAATAGAGGAATGTGTGTACAAGGATGCCTATTAGGTCAGTTAGAGAAGTTCCTTGTCATCAGCAACCTTAAAATCACCACTGATAGAAGCCACTCATCTCTCCCGATCGGCTAAGCGTGTATTATATTTGACCCACCGTACCATGCTCCCCTGTGAATGGGTATATAGGATCAACGAGTTGTTCAAGAACCCTAAGCTACAGAACCCTCCCCTCTCCCACTCAGCTCGCGATTTCAAGAGTTCAAGATGCCTACCTTGCTTGATTCTGGCCTTCTGGTTCTTGGGGGCTTGTATAGCTATTACCTCGTTCAACATGCGAAGGGAAACCGATATCGCCTTCCACCTGGGCCAACGCAGTATCCAATTATCGGAAGTCTGTTGAGTATACCAATCATCTATCAACACGAGGCTTTCGCTCGACTTTCTAAACAATATGGTGAGTTCGCCTGTTTTTCTGCGGGTGCACGCGAGCGATAACAATATGCCACAGATTCTGACATCTTATATTTCGATGGCGCTGGAACACCTATCGTTGTGCTCAACTCGCTGGAATCTGCGACCGAGCTGTTGGAGAGGCGGTCAGGGAACTATTCCGATCGGTGCGTCCCACTCGTCCCTCCGAGTCCACACCTTTGCCGAATGCTTCTTGTGACGCTGCTAGGCCGTTTCGCACGATGGTTTCTGAATTGTAGGCTCCGTTCGCTTTAGGTCTTGATCATCATCGCTTACACTGTCACGTCAGAATCGGCGGACAACAATTCCTATCGTTGAAGAACTACGGCACGCAGTGGAAAGAAGAACGCAAACTACTTGTTAGACATCTTGTCTCTCAACAGAATACCGAGTGGAACCGAGTCTGGCTCCTCAAGTTCTCTCAACGCCTTATCCTAGATATCATTGAAACTCCAAACCAATTCTTGGACCATCTAGAGAGGTAAGCGAGTTCAGGTTAGGATTTCAATGTCCACTAAATCCGTTCCATTACCGTTCCTTTCTCTCCTCGCCTTCCATTTCCGCGGATGTGATACGACATCTTCCATCTCCCATTACTGCTCTGGCCCCTATAACTCGCCTCTCCGATCCGCTTGCAATTGGGGCTTCATCGCATCGTACCTAAATTGCATCTTCGCGTTGGGATACGCAGCGGAATTGGGGAGAGTCTAATCAACTTTATTTATGGTATCAGACTCCAACGTCCAGATCCGCTTGTTAAAGTGGCAGACGAAACGATGAAGATTATCATGGTTGCCACCCTTCCTGGAAAATTCTTGGTGGACCAGTTTCCGTGGCTTCGATATATTCCTGAGTGGTTTCCCGGTGCTAGGTTTCAGACGTTTGCTAGGATAGGAAAGGATACGTTGAAAAGACACTTTGAGAAGCCGTTTGAGATCGCTTTGCGTGCTATCGTATGTTCTTCATTTTCTCGCCAATGGAGCGGCACAACCTAATAGGATGGCTTCACTTCTATAGCAAAATCAAGTTGCAAAACCTTCATTTGTCTCGACGTACTTCGAAAGGAAGAATCACAAGGAACGGATTTATTCTGAATCAGAGTTGGGGACGATCCGGAATACTGCGGGAATGATTTTTGCAGGTCTGTTTCAACGGCTGCTACCTCAGTTCTGATGCTGAAATATCGCAGGTGCTGCTGATACTACCAATGCCTTGATCAGCAATATTATTCTTGCTATGCTTATTTGCCCCGATGTTCAAGAAAAAGTCCACGCGGAAATCGACCCCTTGATTACAAATGGTCATATTCCTGTATGGAGCGAACGCTCATCTGCTCCTTACCTTCATGCCGTGATGAAAGAAGCCCTACGGTAAGCCAGACCTTACATGGCTCGCCTTCGCTAATGTCGATTCCCTAGGTGGCAACCAATCGTACCAACGGGTGGGCCTACTCAGCGCGGGAAATACCTGTGTTCCTGAATGAATGATATACAGGTATCCCACATCTAGCGACAAAAGCTGATGTGTATAATGGCTATTATATCCCCGAAGGAACCGTAGTATTCGGTAACGCATGGTGGGTTGTAGAAACTCGAAATGATATATCTATAACTCACCCGTAGCAAGGCCCATTCTCTACGATGAAACTATCTTCCCAGAGCCTCGTAAATTTGATCCTGAAAGGTTTCTCAAAGATGGTAAGATACGGCGGGACATCCTCGATCCGGAAATAGTTGGTTCGTTCGGTTTTGGTAGAAGGTGGGTACAAATACAATCAGCTTTTCATAAATGCCCAAGAACACACTTGATCTCCAGGAGGTGTCCTGGTGCTACACATGCACTCTCAACATCTTGGTTTGCGGCATTCCTTCTCTTAGCCACGTTCAATATAACGAAAGGGAAGGATGAAGATGGGAAGGACATCAACCCGGAGGTGAAATACGATCCTTTGACAACGATCTGGTAAGAACCTGTCCTATATTGACTTTTTCACATAGAATACCTGACGCCCTTCGTTCAGTCACCCAGAGCCATTTAAGTGCACATTTTCAGTCCGATCAAAGAAAGCGCTGGACCTTATCGAAGATGAGCTGTATCATATCCCTGAATGAGCCTTGATGGTTTTGCGATACATGACTTTGGGAGAGTGAAGCGCACCATGTGTAGGCTAATATTGTGAAATACTTGTAACCCCATGCAACGTTAACGCAGACTCCGCCCCCAGCGCAGCTTTCCCGTGTAGCCGAAAACTTATCTTTCCGTATTTTGAACTTGTTTTACCCTATGCTGCACACCTTCTAGTAGCCGATAGTGAAACTTCCGGTATACAATTTTAACAGTTCCTTTGTCTCGTATGCTCTAAACACGCCTCTCCGGTATTGTAGGAGGGCGGGAAAATATCACCATCACGCATTTTCTGTTGCTTTTCTATCTCGCTAACCCTCTCATACACACACTCTTTAGCTCTCTCACTCGTCCTCTCCATCTCGCTCTCTTGTATTTATTGTGCACGACTGTGCGTATCCCGTTACTATTTCAAAACCTAGCGATTGTTGTATTCAGTCACACTTGCATACCATAGTTTTATAACTGAGACAGGACGCACGAGATCATACACAGTGGATATGAGGGACAAGATATATAGAGACAGAGAAGAAAGAGAGCGTGAGGCAGAGAAAGAAATAGGAAATCTGAGCGGTGGTGGAACTTGCTGGCCTCCGGTGACTATCAGGAGGCCGTATTTAGGCTGCTATGAGACAAAAGGAAGCCAGAATTATATTCGCGCTACCCTCAACAAGGCGATATTTGCTTGAGTTTTAGTTTATCATCAATCGTGGACTAGCTCTAACGGCAGCGCTGAGCAGGCAGTGAAATCTATGGAGCGTTACGAGCTAGTGACTTGTTCCAAACTGAACCATCGATACGCCGAAGTCCCATTAAGAATTTAGAGCCACATCTATCACTGATCCCATCGATCATCAATCAGTAACTATCTCTGCCAAGCTCAGACTAATGCGATGAACAGTAAGGTAAATATTGAATAACAATACACGATAGGAATCATCCGAATAAATTTGGGGTTCGCCAACGCCTACTCATGGGCATAAATAAAGACCCCCTTTTAACGACTTCTCTCCCTGATGAACACCACAGAGCCTGGAATGGCTGGAAGGCCGAGCTCCACTCTTCCTGAGGCATCCAACGCCTTAGTAGATGCCTACAATATTCTCAGCACTACTAAAGATGCCCCTGGGAAGAAGGAACAGGCCTTTGATAGGTTTAGTGCGTTGGCCGTTGTTATCTTGCGAAAACGTTGAATTTATCCTGCCAAGGCAATCGCATCGCCGCTGCAGGCGGCTCCCCTACCCTTAGTTATCTGAATTCTTTTTATGAGTCAAATAGCGAGGTTATCAGCGCTGCAGCGGCTGGGATCTCATCGGTCGACAACAAGACAATAGATAATGCGATCTCTGGTTTTGCGGAATCGGCGAAGATTGTGATGACCGGTCTGGATGCACTGGGTCAGGCGCATCCGTTTATTGCAGGCAAGTGATTATATTTGTCGCTATCGTTCACAAGCCCCGTCCGACAACCATAATTTAGTGGCCGTCGTTGCATTCAAACTTGTTGTTACTCTGGACATGACGAGGAGAGAGAATAATCAAAAGGTTATGGCAGTCAAAATACAAATGCAGCAGATGATGTGCACACTGTTCCAGTCAGTGACCAGCTCCCGGATCGATTCGGCGCCTACCGATCTGACGCCGAAACTAGATTACGTCGTGTCAAAGACCCGAATGAGATTGGTCCCGACGGTGTAATTCTGGGGGACCGAATGCAGCCTTTGATGGAGCAGATCGCAAAAGATATCAAGGAGTGTGGTTCAGCCTGCGACGTCTATATGAAGAAGAGCTTTATCGGTTTGTCCCAGTCACCATGTGTATTTGGGCCCCAACCTCATCCTGTCCAGCCAAAACCCTCAAATCCAAGATTTACGAGAGCCGTCTGGCTGAGTATGCAGCGCGGTTCATGGATTATCGGGATCAGCTCGACAAATCATTGACCATTCATATCGTGCTCGGAGTTGATGTCGCAAACGAAAAGCTGGACAATCAGACGTCAAGACTTGAGTCCATTGAAAATAAACTAGATATGTTAACACAGGTATTTCGAAAGCTCGACACGCCACGAGAGAAAGAAGTTATGCAGTACCTTGAGGATTGTGGAGGTGCAAAAGCCGTCGTTAATCATAACGAGCTTCTCGAGGTTCTTGTCAAGAAGTCGGGCGAAACCATGATACATCTTGCCGACAAAAGCTCCAATACCAAGAGTGAAACCGATTCCGTCAAGGAGAAACTCAAGAAAGAGCTAGCAGAGGACGTGGATCTGATCATGCAGCGCAACGTTGCACTCTTTGATCGGAAACTAGAAATTCAAAGTCGGAATATTACAGATGCGGTGGAGAAGCAAGGTCAATATATTGTCAGCTTTCTTTCCGCAGGGACCCATGACAAGATCAAGGATACGGTCAGCGAGTCCATATATATTGTTCGACTAACGCTCATTAACAGAGCAGGACTTACAAAACCTGTGGAGAGAGATGGTATATCCTGCCCTTCGTGATTAAACACCTATGATCAGACCCCTCATGACCTTTCATTCTCGCTAGGGCTGGAAAGGAAGTGTCAAAGCCCGGCATTTCGTCCTTGCACTTCGAGATTACTTTATCGATCAATTTGCAACCGATACGCCGAGCTTAAAGCGCAATGACTCTTTTACCGCACAAAAGCTAACCGCCAAAGGGGCGGTACATATGGCTTTGGACAGCGGTAGCTTACACGGATTAGGTGATGATCGATGGACGTTAGATTATATTAATGTCGCACACCTCCAATCAATTCTCGAAGCTATCGACGACGATGGAACTGGATTTATCAGTATCAAGGAAGTCAACACATTCATAGTTGAACGTCCAAAGGGCTGGGGGTGAGTCGTCGTCACGCTTCTTTCCCCCATGTGCTCTAGTAACCCTCTATTAGCCTACTCCACTGGATAGCATTTTGGGCAAAAGGTACTCCTTCCTATAGCCCTAGCTGATATATGATATGACCATCACGGAAGGGTGGGAAATGAGTCTTGCGGACTACAAGAACAGAATCTTCTTGATACTACAGGAAATGAATAATCTTCTCGAAGATGTCCTCAAAGAAAATCGATACTACGTGGACACTTACCTGCGTCATTATCCAATCGTCGGTATCGAGTCAATCCTGCGATCAACTAAGACAGCAAAGGACTACGGAAATGTGTGCGCTGAACTCGTCTCGCTTACGGAAGCGTATACTGCCCACGAGGAGGAGAGACTGCAGGAAAATCTAGACAATATCTGCTACGACATGGACAGTGCTGCTACGGTTACGCTTATAACCGGCCCCGGAAGGATTGAGCGCGTACGTGATACTCCACTATCTTTACTTGTCATGGTCGCTGACAATAGATGACAAATCCCTAAGTACCTATTTCCTATCCTTTTCCTCACCCTTCGACGCCACCTTCAGGTCTTTTACTATGCATGTAAGCATGTTGTTGATTCGGAGGAGTTTTCGCACATGGCTACCACTCTGGGCTCAATATTTGATATCGTCGAGCAGCGTATTGATAGTCTAGGCGGTATGTAATCCTGGTCATTGGGACTTCATTCTATTGAGCGTCCCACCCTCAGCAATATACAAGCAAGTACACGTGGATCTTAATTCACATTTGGTGAATTTTGCTCTTGGAATGGTAAAGATCCTTGCCTTGAACCCGTACCAGCTGCTGATGGACCATAGTTCCATGATTTATCCGTCAACAAATATGCCCGAAGATCTCAAGAAAGCCTAATTCCTGCATGGGAAGACACATCCAAGACAAAGAACGAGTCTGAAGATAGCAAATTTATTGCAAATCCGGAGTGTGCAAAGCCCATCTTTTCCTTCAACCCCGATTCTCAGAACAACTACCAAGGCGTTTGGCTGAACTGGCCATCTCATTCCTTCGATATAAATCCCTTTACTAAAGCACTCGACGGGTGCTGGACGGGTCATTTCTTCTCTTCCCAGGGTCAAACGACGCACTGCGCATTGGGGCTGACCCAGCTCATGATCGAAGTTGATCCTGAGGACAAGGCAAAGCTCACAGGGGCCGCGGTAACGTACTCGGGCAGGCTCGAGGTATACGGCCGAAGACGGCCAACAATGACGAAAGAAGGGGAGGTAACGGACGAGGAATTTGATTTGATCATGTCTTTTGAAGACGGATTTTCGGTGCGGCTTCTTGGCTATTTCGACTCCAAGAGAGAGGAGCTTGTGGGGCCATGGTATTCTTACCCCGAACTTGCAAATGCCCAGGCTGCGTTTGATCATTATCCTTTCGGAAAACCAATCGCAACAGTTGGAACAGAGGAAGGTGGCTCACAGGATAAAATGAACAATAACGAAGGTACAGGAGACAACAGGGATGCAGGCGATGATGCAGGGAAAGACATCATAGACGAGAGTCGGGGGGACGAAAGCTATCCTGACAATGACGACACTGATAACAAGACGAGCGCGTCAGCCAATGGACCTGATATCCAGACCTACAATGCCGTAGATGATTCCTCCGTTGCGGCTGATGCCAAGAGCCCAGACAATACTGCTACTAATGCTGGAAGCGATGCACCCAAGATAGTGCCAGAGCCAGAGAAAGAAGATGAAGTGATAAAGTATTTCATACTTCGTCGGACGCCAGTGGAAATAGACTCATATCGCCAGCTTCTATTCGAGGGAGAGAACCGAGCCGTTGCACGGTGGGCGTTCGCCCTTGAGGCGGTTTTACATCTCGTTCGCCGCCGATTGTGGTCATGGAATCAATTCAAGTCTTGGAATGCCGACCGGAGGATGTTCCTTGACTTTTATAAACGCAACTGGTCCCTTGCGACTTGCAATTTCATGACCCCGCATCCTATCACCCTCACTGAGCGGCTAACCTGGCAAGAGCTAAAGATCAAGTTACCCCCTGCGAGTATCCGTTTATGTGTGGAAACACTAGAATGGTCTCTATTTCGACTACCATTTCATTAGTGCGTCCCCAGCTCCTTTTGATTGCCGCACATCCTGACCTTTTCTTGTTAGCGCGGTGGCTTGCGATGGGTGTCGTTTTCGTCTCCTCGATCATCGTTACATCTGCCTAACCTGTATGGATCCCGACATGACCAACTCTTTCGATCTTTGCTCTTCATGTATGGATAAACCTGCCAAACGACATGATTTTACCCACGCCGTGGATCATACGTTGATCAAGTGCCGGCAATACGTTCATCAATACTTTTTCCCTTGGCTTATCAATGAGGCCCGTTTGATGACGGCGCGCCTGAAGAAGACCTTTCTGGAGTTGTCGTCTGAAGCGGAGAAAGGGCATGTGGCTGAGGAACATGGTACCCCTGCTGGTAGCTACTCCGAGCCCCTGTGTGGATGTTGTACGAAACCGGTGAGGGTCCCTTGTTGGGTCTGTATTACTTGCGGCAAGTATTCCTCTCGTACTCCTCGATACATCTCGACTAATATCTGGATAAATTAGCCCGTGAAACCTATATATGTATGGATTGTGAAGAGAAAGAGCTTCCTGTAATCAAAGACGGGCCTGGCTCTTCAGTTCATCGTCCCAATCACCATCTTCTACGACTTCACAATCTCGAACCCGCGCACTTCGAAACCGAGAAGCCAGATCTTACGCTAGTGCGCATTAGCACAATGGAAGCCACTGTCAGCCAGAGGTTTAAGGATTTAGAAGCCGCGCTGGAGGGTCGCTTTACTGCGCTAGAAACCAAGGTGGAGGCGCGCTTGGCCACGTTTGAGTCACTGCTCAGGAGGATCGCCACTCAACTTCACGTCCCACCCGAAGGTGAGGACCAGCCACAGGGCGAGAATAATACACCAGCCAGTGTAGTTACGTCGATGGAAAGTGATTAATGCTTGAACCTGACTGGTATATACAACGGGTTCGCGCACTTCCTCTTCCACAAGCAGACTTGTTAGGATTATGATGTTCAGCTGAGAGACTAATGCAATAAACTCAATTTAGGTCACATATGCACGCTCTAAATGATAACCCAATTTTGTTCGGGGGGGTTACAGCAGGGAACAGCCCAAGTCGGCTAGTTTAGCCGAAGTTATAGAATGTATGCAAAACCATTGCCAAATTATAGATCTCATCAAGGGCTTTCTGACAAGCCCCATTTCATAATATTTTATCAAGCCGCTGTCCCAGAAATTGTCAATTAAAGAAATTATGCCCAAAAAATTGGCAACAGGTCTAATTTCAATAGAAAGTTCACGAAAACATACGGAATCGATTCCTTTCAAAAGTCAGAGTCTGATCCCAAAATACCAAGTGACTAGGCTATATAATAAAATAAGTAAAATAAGTAAATAACTTAACAAATTAATATTCCTCTCTTGAAATCATTATTCACAAACGTTAGGTGCTGCATTAGAGTATTTCTTGCACTGTCAGTCACAGAATGAGTTTACTAATATTGTGGCCGGTGTAAATACTGTCCCAGTTGGGTTACAAAGAAAATTCCAGGATGTGGAATGCATTGCAATTGAGTGCCCTGACGTGCCCTGCTGACGTCATCAGATGAACTCCACATGGAGACTTATGGCCCTATGGGATCGGCCTCGTAGGGAACTACTGTACGGGCAGCTCATAGGCAGAAGGGTTACTAGGCAGTCTCTTAGCAGGCAAATGATGTACTTTGAGGCTACTACCAGCGCTTATGGCAACAATTTCGGGCCTATATTTCCGAAAGATATAAATAATTCACAGCTGTTAAGCTAGGCTCGTGACCAGCCTCTCCGTTTCAAGCTCCGATGAGATAGACTTTTTTTAGTAATTCACTCCTTCACACATAAGTTGAGGACTTTGACAAAGAGAACCAAACTCACCGAGGGCTGGCTTGCGAGTCTACTAATAAGCGCTCATATCAGGGTCCAAGGATCATAAGTATAGATACGGATAAGATCACTTAAGATTGATAAAAGATCACGTCCTGTTGCGTGGCTTGAACTTAAACCTGCATCACGGTCGGGATTTTTATCTAATTATTGTGATCCTCCATGCTTTCAGCAGACCAGGAGCAAGACAAAACTGCTACTCTACAGGAGGCCTACCGAGCCGTGCATCAAATCTCCAACGTAAGCAAGATCGAACGTTCAATTGATGGCTTAGGTGCAGCCCGACCATTGACCAGTGATTCCATGACTCAAAATTACCCTTAGCTGAGAAAGTAACCGCCGGGGGCGAGTCACCGACATTGACATTTATCAACCAGTTCTATAATGAAAACCAAGCCACCATTCAAGCTGCAGCTGCGGGTTTCGCCTCTGTCGATAACAAGGCTGTCGAGACCGCTATCTCGACTTTCACGGAATCTGCAAAAGTTGTGATGAAGGGTTTGGACGCCCTTAGTCAGGCACATCCATTTATCGGAGGTAGTACTTCCGTTGTTGGTTTTTCTGTGCATCAAAACTTAAGCGCCTGATCCTAGTCGCTGTTGTCGCATTTAAACTGGTAGTCACCCTTGATCTCACGCGCCGGGAGAATAATCAAAAGGTTGTGGCTATTCGCGTCCAGATGCAAGATACGATGTGTGTTTTATTCCAGTGCGTCTGTTGTGCAGCCTCCTCTTTGGCCCCAGTTTCCTTCATTGTCCTCTAGGTTGCGTCACATGAAGGATCCCGAAGAGTTTGGCCCTGATGGGATAACTGTCAAAGATAGAATGCAGCCTCTCATCGAGCGAGTTGCAAAGAGCATAACAGAATGCGGCGCCGCCTGTGATGCCTATCTAAAGAAGAGCTTCCTTGGTAAGTTGGAGTGAGTTCTACGTCCCGGAGCCCCAGCCTTACTAGTAGTCAGCTAGGACATTGAAATCAAAAATATACGAGAGTCGCCTAGCAACATACGCCTCGGTATTCGCTGATTATCGGACCGAGCTTGAGCAGGCACTCTTGGTCCATACAGCGTTAGGCGTGGAGGCAGCCAACGAGAAACTGGACAAACAGCAGGAAACTCTGAATAAAATCGAAGATCGCATGCTGGACATTTTCAAGAAACTCGAGACACCACGAGAAAGAGACTTATCCAAGTTTATCGAGGCAAATGGAGGCGCCAGGGCGTGTACTGAAAAGGACGATCTCCTTACTAAAATGATTGCCAAATCCGGGGAGTCTTTATCTGCTGTCGCACAACGCTCTACTTCGAAAGGCCGCGACGAGATTGTGGCCGCGCGAAAAACCCTTCTCAAGGAGCTTGCAGAAGATGTTGACGAAATTTTCAAGAAGAACCTTATTATCTTCGAAGCAAAGATGATGATCCAGCACCAACAGATTACGGATGTAGTGGAGAAACAAGGACAACAGATAATGTCTGCGCTGCTTTCGGGGTCGCACGAAAAGCTCAAGGATACGGTAAGTCCTACTACTAACTACTTGTCCAGATATCGCCTCACGAATAGAGCAATTCGCATTAGGATCTCCAAAATCTGTGGAAGGAGATGGTCGGTGATATTTCTCTCTGATTGGATTTCATATTGAGCTAGGGTTGCAGGGCTGGAAGGGAAGCGTCAAGGCAAGGCATTTCGTTCTTGCCCTTCGTGATTACTTCGTGGACCAGTCCGATGTCGCAACGCGCCCTACAACGCTTGGTCTCCCCAAGACGCCGCTTGATTCGGAGAAATCATTTCCTGAATTCGAGATCAGTCCAGGCTCACATGAACACCCGGATGTTCCCATCAACACCAACGACCGCTGGACACTTAAGCACATCAATATAGCCCATCTTCAACCGATACTTGAATCTATAGACGACGACGGAACCGGTTTTATCAGCATTAAAGAAGCGAATACCTTCGCGATCGAGCGACCAAAAGGCTGGACGTAAGTCCAGATCATTCCTCAGTTAAACAGGGGTTCATATCAACCTCTTAGTCTTCTCCACTGGGTGGCATTCTGGGCCAAAGGCAAGCGTTATCGTGTTCAGACACTAGATCTGCTAACATCATGATGACAGGATGGCATCACAGCATTTCGAAATATAGGAACCAAATTTACCTTGACATCCAGAAAATGCATAGGAACTTGGACAGGATTAAACCTGGAAACGGATTTAACGTCGATTGGTATCTTGACATGAACTGTTTCCGAACCATCGATCAACTCCTACGTGCAACGAAGACCGTCGATGAGAATGAGCATTTAGACTCTAGTCTCACCCAACTCACCGAATCTTTCGTGGCAAGCGAGGAAGTACGACTAGAGAAAAATTTAAAGAGTGTGGGATACAATATCGACTCCCCTGCTACGGTTTCCCTAATAACAGGACCCGGCAGGATCGAGAGAGTAAATTCATTTTGCTTCTCACAAGAATGCAACTCACTCACACCTAATGTTAGTACGTTTACCCGCTGCTTTGCCTTCTCTTGAGGCACCACGCTCGTATAATTGAGGCCGCATGTCATCATATTCTACATGTAAACGAGCTAGACTACTGGGCGGAAAGCCTTAATTCGGTTGTTAGTGTCATCAAACAGCGAGTTGAAAACCTTGGAGGTTTGAGGTCCCCTCGCACTATTGGCGTTTACCTGTTGTTGACGAGAGAACACAGCTATCTATCGGCAAGTCTACGTAGATGCCAAGTCTCAACTGGAGAACTTCGCCTTCGGCATGGTGAGCCGGACTATTGCACATGTATGATAATTAGTCCTCACACCGGTCCTAGTACCGCTTGATTTGGGAGTGTCCTAACTCATGGAAACCTTCTGATAACAGTTTCGCGGCTTGGCAGGATACATCGACTGACAAGAACGAGAATTCGGATAACCAGCTGGATCCAAATGATGTCTCTATCTTGAAGTACCCGACTGAAGATACATTCTCATATAAGTCAGTGGATGCTGATACACCGCCCATGCAATTGGATTCGGATGAGCCGAATTTCCCATCCAGTTTGGAGGGCATGTGGACAGGGCATTGCTACCACACCGATGATGATGGTGACTGCATTTCTGACAAAGGTCTCCTCTTGATTCGCGTTGATGTTGTGAACGGAGAGTCTCTGAGCGGCCGGGTCGAATCATGCTCCGGCAAGGCAGACGTATCGGGTAGCTGTCAGGGCGCAGGCGACGGACTTTTCCAGATTAAGCTCAGTTTGGGAGATGAGACTGGCGGCAGCACGATTTATCAACTCTCCGGGACATTCGATCTTATGATCCAGAGGATTATTGGCACCTACACGGTTGAGGGTGAAGAAGAGGATGACGAGAATGACGAGGGAGAAAGTGATGATGATGGTGGTGATAGTGATGGAGACGAAGAAGTAGTGTGTAGCGGCGACGAAGGAGAGGAGGGGGCCATTGACAGAAAAGAGGGGGCTGATGAAAGCGAAGAGGTAAATGATGGAGACGAAGCGAACACTGGAGGTGGTAAAAAAGGATCTCAGAGCGGGAGCGAGGATGAACAAGAGATAGAGGAAGATGATATCACAGAGGCAGACGAGAGTGAAGTTGAGGAAGGCCCGGATGCAAACGAGCGAACGAAAGGTCAAAAGGACACATTACGTCAGGAAGGTATTTCCGAGGGTACCGGTGCCGGCAAGGGGAAGGCCGAAGGGAGAAGTCAAGCGTCTCGTACCTTCACTCTCACACGTACGCCACCAGAGCTTTTCCGGTTCCGATATGGCTTCGAAGAGCTCCACAAGAATCCAGCCAAGGCGCGCTGGGCTTTTGCCTGCAAAGCCGTACGATACTTGATCCAGAAGAGGAGATGGACGTGGAAATTCCTCAAGGAGCGCATCGCAGAACGAAGACAGGTGACAAACCTACGGCTGCGAGACTGGGACGAAGAGGACAAGATTGCACCTAATCGTGACCTTACAGAAGAGGAAAAAGATACCCTCTTGGAGCTCGACAGTACATTATCCCCTGCATTTTCTGGACTTTGCCACGCCCTGGTTGATTACACAAGTACAAGGGAAGCTTATCTCTTGTAAGTTCGCTCATAGTTTCCTATGATTACTCCTAATACCCACTTTTCCAGCAAAAACACCTGCGCTAGTTGTGCTCGAACAATACTGAAGCCCGGATATGTCTGTTTGCAGTGCATCAATGAGGATCACTCCCAGATGGTTAGCCTGTGTCCGGATTGTATAAACGAATCTTCCAACCACAGCAATTTCGTACACGATAAGGCGCACTCGATGCTCAAAACGTTCACCACACTCCATGATTTTCGAATCTCATTCCTGATTAAAGACGCGAGAGCGCTTGTAAACAGGATAAAAGGCACTGCCAAGGATCTGGAAGCCAACCATAAGGGTTTAGCGACCGACTCAAAGGCGAAAAGCAAGGCAAACAAATATATTTGTGCTTGTTGCAATGAACCAGTGTCGCTCCCGTTTTACGTTTGTGCTATTTGCAGTACGCTCCATTTTACTTGCTTCGAAGAGGAACTGAGGCATATTTTTCATATTTTTCATTTCAGCACGTGACACATTTGTCTGCAACGACTGCGACAGTAAAGGCGTAGCAGCCCTTCCAGACGGCTCAGGACCCAACCATGAGGCGTTACATATCATGATTCGGCTGTGTAACAGCACGGAGGAAAGATTTGAACACGATGTAGCCGACGCGACAGTCAAACGAATAGAAGGACTAGAGAAAATCATGCAGGATCGACTTGGCCTACTCGACGAGCGCTTGACGACGTTGAAGAGCAAACTAGAGGAACAATTTAAGGGGTTCGAAACGTTGTTAAAGCAATTGGTCGAAGAACACTAGTAACTCGGTCAGGTATCATATCCTTACTCGCTTTGAGCCATTCCATACACCTGCTTTATGTGTGAGGTAATACATTGAAGGAGACTATTACTATCGCGTCGATCCTCCAATCGCTTAATATTTCTCCACAGTCTTCGACGATTTCGAGGCGAACCTTCAATAGACATGGCGTGCAGAAAATGGGTGAGGGGAAAACTGGAAAAAAGGAGGACTGTTTCGGGTTCCACCGACTCTGGCAAGTCAGCTATCCATGATTGTGTAGCTGCAACAAATTTCCCATTTCGCCAAGAACTGTCTTCACAGGATAAACCCAAAAGAGAGCATGGGCCGGACTGGGTCGCAACATTTCTCTGAGAACCATCGCGGAAAATTTGGCATCTGAGATTAAGTTATGCACTGTTCTTGATACTACAAGTATCTCCGTCGAGAAGCAGGCAAGAGAGCCTATCCTACTGGCGGATGAAGAAGAGTGAGCAGGGATATCGAAACCACGATCCGTCAAACTGGCCAACTCTTTCGGTCCAGTACAGTTCGGCCATCTGTACTCAGCAGAAGTATTAGGTTGCATCTTGTAGTAACAGCAGACACGACGCACCTATGAGGAGTGGCGAATCTCCAGTAACCATAATCATCATAAATGCAGTCCATAACCAGCTCTCTGCTTAAGCTTCTTTTCAATTCTTTCGCGGTTACCTTGGGTATAATGCACTCGGTCTGGAGAAAGCTCTGAGTCTGATCGAGGGTTAATTCTGTCCCTCCTGGACTGAGCCGCTCCAACCAACCATTAACTATAGGCTAGGTAGTCAATTGCCGATAAATCATAGAGTGATATAATAGCACTCGGGCTCAGACGCTCACCTCTTCCTGATTATCTTGAATTCAAGGTCTCGTATAAGTCTCCAGCAAAGGATAGCTGACGATTATCCCGCATCGGCGGTAGGCGGGCATAGTCGAGCCATGTCTCCAGGAATAGGTAACAAGGCTCCGATATGTAGAATTTCCAAACCCATTTTGCCAGTATGCAGACGTGTGGCTCATCTGCTCTTCCTCCACCTCCACTATCTCCTCGGTATCGTTCTTTTTCTGATAATCTCGACCTCAAACTCTGCACAGGACCCATACTTAACAAGCCTCGTGGTAACAAAGCATCCGTCAGGGACTCTGCACTCGATTGTCGAATCGTCGACATTTTCGTGAGGAGCGCTACCGTCGCGATCAAAATAACCAACGGCAATGCATGTTGAAAATGCGTCGCCACACTGTTCTAAATCAGCTGGAGCCAGATCCTCGATTATGCCTAGCAGATATTCGTTTAGGTCTTCCTCTGTCTTGATGTCATCCCCAAGCTGTTCAACAATATCCGGATCGTAGTAGAGGAGGGCTTTCATTAGGGCATCTCTCGTCTCTGGCGGGTCGGGGGTGAGTTCGGTTGGTGGTGTCGTACATATGCCGCAAAGGAACCACAGTTCTTCGAAGTGTCCCATGAATAGGATGTGATGTGATTGACGATATCTCAACGTGTAGTCGCTATATATATGTAACCTTTTCTTTCCTCCGCCTTTGTCTCACTGTTTCACAGGGACAACACTTGTGGCCAATTCAGCCCTGGATGAATGTAAGCCTGGCAAGGGTGAGAGGTACAGAGAACGGAGATACGACGCTGGCGACAAGGTTGCTGAGTCTGAGGCACCGTGGATAACGGTGGACGAAAGCCGGGTGTATGTACTATACGGTACACACTTGCTTAGTAAGGGCGACTCGACATGCCCTTAGGCAAAAGAATCGCCTAGAGCCCTGTCAAAGCACAGTGCAACCTACGACCCCTAGAGATAGGCGTGAGAAAGTATCAGCAGCCCCGAGTGGCCAGTACATTAAGGTAATGGCAGTTTAAGCTACAGAGACGCTGGAACACGGGACGTGCTTGCAAATAGGACCTGATACAACTCAAATCGAGACATCTACCCACTCCAACTTGTATCTCGACACATTACTAGAAGACGTGGCATTAAACACATCTTCATACGGGGTATATTTCACGCAAAGTGGCCGCTAATCTCCAAATCAAAACATCGACTACGACAAGGTTGGTATCCATCAATAGGAACAAAGAAAGCAGCGTATAGTACATCTGGATCATCCTCAGGCAGTATGCGTGAGAGAAACCCAGGGTAACTAAAGATGTTGTAAAGTACCATTGGAAGGGAACTTAAGCAGAAGGAATACCCAGCGGGACTAATAAGTGTTTGTTCGAATGATCGGAGGCACAGCATAATTTGCAGGTCGGGGGGGTAACGCCTCGCGCATGGCAAGCATTAACTAATTGTGTACGCAAGGTTTCGGTGCGGGTGTGGTTTTCTAGAATAAAAAAGACAGTTCATGACCAGGTGTCGAGAGGAGGGTTGACCACTCACCAGGACAAGTCCAAAGAGCATTTAGATTGTCGACGATAAAAAGCAGATCTTTTACAAGCTCCAGGAGACCGCCAGTAGATTGCTCGAATAGCCATAGTAAAACAGCACTACACATCGTCTCAGAAATATTCGCGCAAGAAGCTGAGGAGCTCACATCTGCAGCTGATTGACGAACCACGAAACAATAAATGGTCGCCGGACAAGCTCATTTTCCTCGGGGGAATTGAAATGAGAGATAGTTCCTCGAACCCTCTGGACCACCCCCTGTTGGTATCGAACTACCTCATTGTCAGTGGCATTTTTCCCGCTTCAATTGAAGGCGTACCCCATTCGTCGACCTGAGTCGTATTGAAGAAAAGACCAGGTCGGTCCGATCGTGCCAAACCAACCACGCTACGAACGTTAATAACTCTGTAGACCTAAGAGAGCAATGTAACTTACGTGACACGAACTGCTTGCGCTACCAACAAGCGTATGCTGGGGTTCGTTAGTCAAGGATAGTTGATGTGATTGCTATTGACGTACTTGAACAAGTACTCGCGCGTGAGATACAGAATACTGGTATCCAGGTTGCAACGGTGAATATCAAGAGCGGCCTCTATGATTTGTGCCTCGCCAACTGAGTCAGTGAAGGCCTCGATCTTGTCATCAACTTCAATCTGATCTTGTTGGAGAGAAACACAGAAATTCCAGAGAAGCATGGCACGGCAATACAGAGCCCATACGCTTTCCTTCACTGTCAATGGATCACTCGGGTCCCTATGTTGGGGTTCGCGATCAATAACCTCGCCAGGGAAAAGAAGAGCAAACTAAAGGTGGGACCGTGAGCTGTAAGCCATAATCTCACGGAAATAAAAAGTAAATATACGCACGTTTCCTGGATCGTTTAGGTAAAATGTTCCAGATTCCCGCCCAAATGCAACACATTGCGCGTTATGCTCTGAGATAAGCCCGAGTGCACCCCAGCAAAGACGGCGAATTTCTTCGTCATGGATTTGCGAGTTTGTCCAGTCGCGGTGCCAAGGAAGCGGATAGGTGCGAGTCATGTAGTTCCTTGAGGCATCATGGGCCTCATGAGGTAGACACTTGCAAGTTTTGCCAGTCAAAGACGGACCATCATCAAGGAAGACATGGGGCACTGCATTTGGGCCGAAGCGACTCGCACTGAGGTCGTGCGCATCATTGGTTGTGAGGGCTAGACTTGCAATTACTTCATCGAGCGCGTGAAGTGTAGCAGATGCCCGATCATAGCTATACTCCGTGTATGCAGAGGATTCAAAAACTGCGAGAAGCTAAGGCCCTCAATTAGTAACTGATGATAGAGATACCAAGAACTGTTCACAAATTGCGCTTTAGCCAGATCGGCGTTGAGCAAACCGGCGTGACGGGCCTGGTCCAGAGCTGTTTGGGCTTGCATGCGCAGATTCACAGCTTCGATCATTCCAGGTGCGCCCTGGTCGGCATTGCTTGACCGGAGGAGTTTAGCAAGTGCAAGTGCAGCTAGGATGAACGCGGGCTGGATCTTGATTCGCTCAACATCGTTGCACAAGCTCGCAGCCAAGAAGTCAAAATTTACGAATGACAGCTGGTGCGTCGTGTTGTGGATTCTGGGATAATGGTGAGCTCGAGTCGTGAGGAATTGCACTTAGAGTGTTACGTACAAAAACCTAACTTGTTCAATGATGTCTTGAGGGCTGTTAAAAAGGTCAAGGTAAGTGGGCATTTGGGGGAATGAGAAGTAGCTTACGCGTATACTTGAATGATCTTGTCCCACCACTCTCGCTGCCTAATCGCGTCTGTCTGTGATGTTGGGAGTGCAAACATGCGATGAGGCTCATCTGGTAAGGTGTTCACATCGATAGAACGTGGAAATGAGGTCCTTGCATAAGAATCTTGCTCGTAGCCATGGTCTGCATGACGGCGATATATCGGAGATTCTTCCTGGTGCTCCCACAAGTATAAGGATTATCATTGGCAAAGGGGAATGGTAAGTGAGCTATACCTTAACAAAATCGTCCGAAGAAGCACGGTACAAACTCGGAGATGTGTGAAGGCTGGACGTCTGAATGTGAAGATCGGCAGGTCGCTCAGGATGGCGGGAGGACGGCAATGAACGCTCGGGTTCGGTCATATTCTCCTTGACTCGATGCGGTTGGGGTTCTTGGGGATCAATTACAGGATCAGTGACGGTTCGTCGACGCTTCGGGTTAGGGGGTGTAGTATCGTCTGCTGGCCGCTTTTTACATCTCCTTTGACGCGTACCGGGACGCTTATCTGGTCCCCTTCGTTTGGGCATTGCATCATACTCGCAATCGTTATTTCTTCGGAGACAATTGTTGCATTCGGGCCTAGTTGAGTCGCATCGTATTTTGCGGGCACGACTGAAGGAGACGAACAGGGTAAGGAAGCCCGAAATTCATCAGCATTCCGCTAAAAGGTTTAATGAAAAAACCATAATGAAAAAACGGACATACCACAGACGACAGGCTATGACAACAGGTGCTATCCCCTTTCGAGTCTCTCGTGAAGTGCTGGCGGCACTTGACATCGAAGGCTCCGTTCGCTCGGCCGCAGTGGCCACGGGATTGGGCCTGTGATTAGAGTCCATGTTTACGCCGGTCGAAACCCCAGGTGGTGGTTGATAGTAGATAGGATCATGAGAAGGTCCACCAGACGACGGTTGCTCGGGCGGTGGTGGGATAAACCTGTAATTTACTGGACGCGTAACATGGCGAGTGGCAGGAATACGCGAAGAAACGGGTGGGTGTTGAACAGGGAGGTTGTGCCCTAAGTGGTAACGAGGTGGCTGGTTGTTGTAATGCGGGAACGTGACTTGTCGGGCGCCTGAGCTCGGAGGCTCTAGTCTGGTATCAAGGATCGGTGTCTGTTGTTGATTCTTGTTCAGACCTTGAGCGAAGTCAAATTGCGGCGCGAGAATTTCCGTGGCAGGAGAACTGTCAACTTGGGGATGATTGTGTTGATACCGGACTTTATTAAGAAGGAAAGAAGTTGAGAGGGATAGGATAATACGGGTACGATGGCAACAACTTACAAGATTCACTGCTACCCTGCAAGTGAGGCATCTGGGGCATCTGAGGGAAGACTCCACCGACCGGAGAGTGCAGACCAGATCCGTCTTCGCTGGATGAGGGAACCTCATCTGGAATCATAAGCAGGCGACGAAAGGGGGAGTAGATGTCGTTTCCTCCACTTGAGACCATGGCAGCGTAATGATTGAAAGAAGTGGCCACGGATATCGAAGCTGGGGGGAGGATGAAGGAATGGTCTGGAACGGCACACACACACGAGTTTGAGGACAGGAAGGGTTGGACTGGTAAAACTATCTAGTATTAGGGTTGGTTTGTGATATGCCCAGTGGAGTGACCAGTGAGAAGAAACCGCTGTCCTTGGTCAGGATATTAAGTCTGGAGTGATCGATAATTTCTCCGTCCCCGACTAGATCCCTGGGTGAGTACCCTCTGAGTTGCCGTTGAGAGCAGCGTGGGTCCTCTTGTCTGATTGTGAAGCGCTGTGCGTTGTGATGAGCGTTTAGCAACTGGAAGCACGTCCAACCTGCCCCACAGCACGGCTGCCAGCCGCTGTGCTCAGCTAAGCCTCTGGCATCCTGAAGCATCGTGTGTACGGCAAAATCCCGGAGTGACCGTGAGGATCATGTAACAAAAACATGGCGACAACATAAGCTCTGTTCTAAATTCGGAAACACCAGGTCCTCCCCACGTGTCTTTAGCTCTCCCCCACCAAGATCTGCCTTCCCACACTCCCATCGGAGTCCGCTGCCTCCTTTTCATAGATAAATTATTGCTTTGCTGGAGGTCTCGACCTGAGGACGCGGCTCCCATCCATGTGCCGACCCTCCAGATCCCAGGTAGAAATATGTATTGTCTCAAATTCGTTGCCACGCTATCCTGTTCTATACACCCGGAGTCCTTGACCTCTTCCAGGTCTCCAGGCACCATACAATGCTTATGCCCTCTCTGGGACCCCAAGCACCGCAGACCTAACCATTTTGACAAATCCCTGCGTCGTCCATTTCCGATCAGAGGTATCAACCCCCACATGACAATAGTTTCTCTTCTTATTCCAGGCATCAGGAAAGGGCACCATCTCACCAGAACAGAACCACCTGGGCTAAAGTTATCATCCTGCTCTTCCCTTCCCATTTACGTATGAGGAGGTCACACTCTGTGCTTATGCCCACCAAACCCCGATTCTCACCAGTGACCCTGATATTATGTGGTTCTCATCAGGTCTCTCTGGTGGTCTCCTGGAGACAAACTCGTATTTCGTCTTTGACGATGGCGAAGGCCCTTTACATCCTTGCAGTGGTAGCTGGGTAGGTTGTACTGGCCCAAGGATGGGGGACGCGATATTCATTAGACCATACCCGTCTCCCCTATTATCCGCAGATCTGTGCATATTAAACAGCGCTCATGTCTCTTTCAGGCTTCCGAATGCGTATACACCTACGTCAATTCCGTAGGCTTATGAAAGGATCGTCACAGGTTTGCTAATGGAACTGGTATGATATGAAAAAAATATAGGACCTTTCCATAGTAGTTCCTGTGCGGTGCACAGTAGTGTTGACTCTGTAGTGGGCTGTGACTTTGACAAGAGCAAGCGGGCCCCAGGTGATCTATTTTCCAGGAGTATTTGATTCTGTCATGCCGGCTTAAATTGTGCACGTGGATATGAATGGCCAGCCAACCGTGGAAGACACATCTTCTTCGACTTGAGGGGGCCTATCGCCGCTTGCCCTTGGTCATTTTTGGATTTTGGGGGATAGACCCGGCGATTGGTCCATCTAAGATGGAGACAACCCCTTTCAGGGATATTTTTATGATCTTCTATCATGGCATAGGTCAACTACGATCATTGAGAAGGGGCTCTGTAATGATATCTGGACTCTTCTAGTCTTCCAGCCGTCTGCGGAGACTCTAACCGGGCAAAACATCGCACTCAGGCATGTTGTGTTCTTTAATTAGTCGGCCCATAAAGGCGGTTTGTGATTCACCGTGGGGTTCCCAGTGTGGCAGAGTCTGCACGAACGTAACGACCCTTTGTGTCTTTTGGATCGGTCTCCACTGGGGTATAACGAAAAACGAAAAACGAATGGGCGGCCCCGCACAAACTCCACTGATAGACGACTGATAACGGAGTGATAACCCAGCGTTGGCCGTTGTCCCCGTCTGGGCGCCAGGTGGCCCCATTCCTGACGCCGTGTACCGGCGAGTTGGCATTTAATATATTTCAAACTACTATTTTGTGTATAGAGTAGTCCGCAAGAGAGGACTAATTCAAATGTATGGTGGCATGTCCGAATAGAACTCAAAATCATTATCTAGAGGGAAGATGGGGGGTACCATGCCCGCACTGTTCTGTGGCTTGCCATTCTGCCAGGTGGTATATGATGTTGGGAGGGGGCTATTACTCGTTGAAGCATATGTATGATCTAAGGAGGGTTAATACAACGAATAATAGCTACATAATGATTTACTCACCACTAGAGGTTCCCTGTAGCTGTAAGCCTGGTATACTTGGTGCAAAACATGCTGTTGGCATCACGGTGGCCTTGTTCGAAGAACTATTGAGCTCTTTTAAATGGCCCTGTAGTTCCTTTATGCGAGCCTTCAATGATTCCTTTGTTTCTTTATTGGTATTTTTTTCAGCTCTTTTCCTTCGTGTATTGGCTTGGCGGCGATTTTGATGAGCAAATCGTTGTTGAGGGTTATTATGATTATTTGCGAGAACCCCCGATTCTGCTGAGGCTTTCAAAATACGAGCGGTGTTGTCGTCAGCTTGTTTTGCACTGAGAATATGTGGTAAGCTACATCAAATCAACAAAAATCTCAGATACCTACAGGAGAATTGCCTCTAAAAGTGGGCGGTTGGGTGTGATGACCTTATTATCACCAGCGTGACTACCTTCAATCAAGTTTGTATTGTTTGGGAGTTGATCCCAGTGGTCATGCGGCATCTTGCTTAACTGTCGGTTGAGTGACGGGATTAGCCATGGATAGCTTTTCTTGTGCCCCCACCAATCTATATAGCAAATTCAGTCAAATATATAACAAGACCAATAAAAAATCCATACCATGAACTTTCTGGTATTGCGTACTCAAACGCTCACAATTGTTTTTATATGTGAGAATTTCGTCACCATGTTCAAGGAATGGTAAGAGCCGCAACTCATTCACAACCTCTGGTGATACATATGGCTCAAGGTTGAATACACCACTTGAATATGAAGGTCAATAATGTATTATTATCAGTAATATATTATTCTTTACTTACCGGTCAAAATGGACACGACATGTCTTCCAGATATGCATCAAAACTTGATCAGGGTCTGTAATCGTAGTCCCTGTTCTTAGTGGACTGGTCAGTTGCCGAGCTAAGACTACATCTGCAAGGCCCTGGGCCTGTGCTGCCTCAGCATCGCCAATAATTCCAAGAAGAGATGAGTGGTGCGAAAAAATTTTGAAGTTGAGTTCATGTCCTGTCAAGACCTTGGCTGCATCAAAAAGTCCGTTCCATATGTAGTAGTATGCCTCTCGAGTTGCAGAGTTTGTCCATATACGTCCTAAGATAACTCCTGCAGATAGTAATAAGTCAGAATAAAAATGGAGAGTGTATAGTAAGTAAATTATCTTACTCTGATTAAGACCATCTACCCAAGTAACCACTTTGAACTCATTTGTCTTTCCATGGACAATCTTAAATGTTGTATCAACCATAATCCACCGGGCAGTTGTAATAAACGATATTAAATAGCTATTGAGCGTGATTATGACGTGCGAATCTTGACCAAACATGTGGAATCCATGAATGTACCGCTCACTCGGTGAAAGATTTTTCTCTTGTAAAAATTGATGGCAGACACCTAGTAGAGCACATCATAAATTATGTAGCAAACATAAATGGATGGAGTCTATTTAGTTACCCTCAATCCCATAACCAGCAGGAAAAGTAGTAATTCGTTCATTACTTAACATTTCACGGCGTTTTCGGCTGTTAATCAATGCTCCATGAAGCTCTTGAGGTAGCTTCCCATTGAGGATTGCTCTGGTGCTGCTCGCTATTGTAAAATCAGAAATGAACTATAGGAGAAAACAAAGTACATACCATTATCCACTTTTAAAGTTGTAGCTCCAAGTGGTCCCATTGCTTGTATACACTTGCGATAGGCCTCAGCTGCCTCAAAAGGGATTTTACGCGGCTGGAAAGTTGGGTGCGTATGTGCAACACCATCTTCAGGGACCACAATTGCACGAAAATCGGATTTATCAGTTGGAATAAATATAGTGAGTTTGGCGCGACAGGTGTGCTGTGTAAGCTTGCCAGGGGTGCATTTCCCAACAGCAAAATGGATATATTCTGTTTGGGTAAATCATTCCTCCTCAACCCAAAGGTGAATGAATAAATTAGAAAGACATACGACACTCCTTAGATAAAGGAAGACTTGCTGGATGAACAATGTTTGTGCAGTCACCCATTAAATGCTTGATCTCTGGGGGTATAGCTGAAGGGCATGTGATATCATAGAGATTACTTCCGTTGAATAGTTTTTTCAGGATATCAGGACGGAGTTCTGGTGAAACGATCTGGAAGAAGTGGCGGCCTTTCTCAAGGCGGCTATTTGCAGTCCAGTTTGAGCACCCAATGAAAAATTGGGAGTGATTGCTTTGTTCCTATGACGTGAAGCACACTACATTAGATAGTTGTGTTATCAGCGAGTTAAGGTGCACTAATTCACCTGATTAAACTTTCGTAACATGGTACTCCCTCCACAGTGATGATTGAAGCCTACGAGGGCTTTACAAGTAGTATTTTTGACACTTCGATAAAATCTAGTGAAAATTCCCTAAGTAAAAACCTGTGTAGGAAAACATATTAGACTCACGCAATCGTCTGTACTATGGCAGAAAATGCCTCATTTTGACGAATATCCATTGCTATATCAGTGAATGGTGCATTCCGAGTCTGCTTGCCAAGGTCCCATCTTTGGAAATCCTTCAAAAATCCTGAGGAGCGATAGTCGCAAACATGGGCACCATTACAGTACAGTGTTGACTTCCGGCATTCAACCTCCCATCCTGGAGCAGCAAGACCGGCCACTAGCACTGTATGGTGGGAGGAGCCGGTTGGTCCTCGCCATGAGTCCTGGCACTATAGATACGTCAGTAAATAATATTAACTAGAGCACAAGTTACTTACCTGCTGTTTAATAAACCAGTCAACAGTCTTTTTTCCATTCATCAGCTCCTCCGGAGGGTTATTACGGAGGTCAACTATCCATGCAACCTTGTTCTCGGATGGTTTTGGCACCGGCCAGTACTCGGGGGCAGCTGTAATGTATTCTATTTTATCAACAGAGATTTTAGGTGAGATATAAATCAGTTTCTTTGGTCCAAATGACGATGGGTCATCATCCGGAATTGTCGACAAGTCAATAAAATCTAAAGAATAATATCAGAGTAAGCTTTGAACGAAAAAAATATATCTACATACCAGGTGAACTCATTGAGGTAATAAGCCTGAATTTGTGGATGTGAGAGATGACGTTGCACCACAGAATGAGAGAGTAGAAGCTGCACGATGTAGCTGCAGTAAACTGAGGGCTTAATGCACTGTCTTTTATACCGGAGCTGCATACATATATTCAGGTATACGACTTGGACTCTACAAGCAATATAGTAAAATTTCCGAGCTCTGAGAATGGTGTTTCATTGAATATTACTATGCTACTGAATGTCCGCAGGTGCACGACAGATGATATCAAATGGCCCGATGGCCACCGTGCTTATGCAGTAACAAACACATTTCCTTTCAACGGCTATATTCTCAATATACTTTACTTCATGTGAGACAAGGCCACCGGGCTCGGTGGTTGCTTTTTTCCCTCCTGAACTGCCCTGGGAAGCGGGCTCAAACTTTTCCTTGCACTAATAGCGGCAGTATTGGTTTGACCTATTTAGACTTTACAATAACCCGTAATCATTCAGTCAATTGTGTATTTAACGGCCACTCCATCCTCCGTCATCCGAACGCGCCCTGGACCACCGACCACCGACCGACTGTCGGCACGTCCGGTTATCTTTGACAGCCTTACTCGGAACCGACATTCGTTTTTCGTTTCTCGTATATACCCGTCTCCACTGTACAGTTGTGGAATGCAACCATTCGTATTCCATATTCAAAAGCTAAAAAGCCAAGCAGAATGGACCATGCCTAGTATGGGAGTGGGGCTGGTGGAAAGGAGATCAATATGTACTAAACCTTTAATTTTACAGCGAGCGCGTCCTTCCAACGAGGCCGATCTTGACAGAAATCGTTTGTTCGGCATATACGGAACGAAGAATAGGTGGGCACGTGGACGCAGGAACCTGGAGCGATCGCTTAGCGGACTGCTCTGCTATCACTGTTAGGGACGAGAGGCGGTCGTGGCAGAGACCCTGTGATGTATGACGACGCTAGGTACACTGTCTTCCACAAAGGGGTTGAGATCGATAATGAAGAGGGGGAAAAAGCAACAAATGTAAAATATGATAACAACCAAGTGTAGGTGCGATATTTTATGGTGCTAAGTGTGCCCACTACTTTGGTTTGTTCGATTCCGGGGTTCTAGCCAAATGTGAGGTCCCAAGTACTAGATTGGCGCAGTGGGTCGCTTCGGACGAGTATTGCCAGGCGAGCCGGGCACGTTCTCCAGCTTTAAAACATACAGGAAGACAGAAAGGCAAATGGAGGGACATGTTGGGCGGATTGCGTTGAGGGACCCCTAGCTCAGTGGTAGAGCGTGAGATTCCAGTTTGGGATATCCTCAAGGTCATCCGTTCAATCCGGGTGGGGTTCAGGAATTTTGAGTCGACGTCCATTTTGCTTTTTGTGCTTGCTTACTGATTGATAGGTGTGCACGATCAGACAGGTCCAAGCCATATGCCACATGTCTCGTGTGATCGATAGAGACAAGTTGCTCCTCGAAAATCCGCCATTAAAGGTAGTCAAGACTCTAGCGATACGGCTACCTAGGACAACAGCAATAGACCTCCTGAGAGAGTGTTGTGGAATGACCACGGATGCCGACGACGGAGCCGAAGAAGAAAGCCCTAAAGGGGTTGTCGGTGGAGATGGTGCGAATGTGGTGGGCGTTGGAGTGCTCAATGTCCATGGGAATAGTGATGGGGTGTGGAGGGCGGATGAAGGGGAGAAGTACCGTGATGGCGAAGATTAGAGGGGTCGGGCAGGGGAGAGCGTGTGGGTGGGGAGGCGATACGGCGGCGGTGGGAGGCGTCGGGAGTCGGGAGTCGGGACGGGGGGCTGGGAAACAAGAAAGCGGCCATATGAGGCAGGCTTAGTCATGAGTGGGAATAAAATTGCAGAGGTTATTGGTCAGCGCCCGTCACTCAACTCCCTTTCGTTTCCCCTTCTCTTTCCCCTTTTCCTTCCTCCCCACATCCTCCAGCCATGGGTTGTGTCCAGTCCACCCATATTGACGAAGAGGCAAAAGCTCGTACGTCTCCTTCTCTCCCTCCATCCCTCCTCCTCACACCCCCGCAGGCAATGACGAGATCGAGAATCAGCTCAAACGCGACCGCATGATGGCAAAGAACGAAATAAAGATGCTCTTGCTGGGCGCTGGAGAGTCGGGCAAGGTATGCATATTCTTTTCACTTCTGTCCCCCCGAACGCTCTTCCTCACGACTTTCTCCTCTCCTCCCTTCACCAGTCCACTGTCCTCAAGCAGATGAAGCTCATCCACAACGGTGGCTACAACGACCAAGAGCGAGATTCGTACAAGGAAATCATTTTTTCAAATACCATACAATCCATGCGGTTCGTTTCTCCCCTCCGTTCTCTCTCCTCCCTTTTCCCTCTAACCCCGCCACAGCGCCATTCTCGAGGCCTTGCCCCACCTCGACCTCCAACTCGCCCCTCAAAACGATGCCCGCAGGGCAACCATCCTCGCGCTTCCCGGTCAGATTGAAGCAGATGTTCTTCCCCGTGACGTCGTAGACGCCGTTCGCAACCTTTGGCGTGACCCCGGCGTCAAGGAGGCCGTTCGCCGCTCTCGCGAATTCCAACTCAACGACTCGGCTGTATATTACTTCAACGCCATTGACCGCATGGCTCAACCTGGTTACCTTCCCACAGACCAAGACATCCTCCGTAGCCGTGTCAAGACGACCGGCATCACAGAAACAACCTTCAAGGTTGGAGAACTCACATACAAGCTTTTCGATGTGGGCGGTCAGCGAAGCGAACGGAAAAAGTGGATCCACTGCTTCGAGAATGTCACCGCCCTGGTCTTCCTCGTCAGTTTGAGCGAGTACGATCAAATGCTCTATGAGGACGAGAGTGTGGTAAGTGTCTTCTCGTTGTTCGGCACCTACCCGCTCTCATCCCCTCCCCCTCTTTTTACAGAATCGTATGCAGGAGGCGCTCACCCTTTTTGATTCGATATGCAACTCTCGCTGGTTCGTCAAGACGTCCATCGTATGTACACTTACCCTCCGCCGGAGTTTGTTCTCACTTCGTTACTAGATTCTCTTCCTGAACAAGATTGATCTGTTCGCAGAGAAGCTTCCTCGGTCTCCATTGGGCGACTATTTCCCCGATTATACTGGTGGCGACAACTACGACGCCGCTTGTGACTACCTGTTGCATCGCTTCGTCTCCCTCAACCAGAGCGCAGCAACCAAGCAGATATATGCTCACTATACCTGTGCTACGGATACCCAACAGATCAAGTGTACGTATTTATCTCCCGACTCTCTGATATATTAATGCTCATATGTTTATAGTTGTCCTGAGTGCTATTCAAGACATCCTTCTCCAGCTCCACCTGCGTGAGTGTGGTCTGCTGTAACAACCGGTGTATTGTGTTCCCCTGTACTATCGTCGCTCTTTCTCTCTCGATTGGCCACACGTATCACGACCCGCACGTCAATCAACGCCATCTGCAACATGCTTTTACCTACCCCATCTACTTCAACCCTTCCCCACCGCCGATCCGAGCTGGTTTGATGATAGTTGTCATTGCTCTCTTGCTCCGGGATTTTTTTTATATAGTGTCTCTGATACCTCTTTTTTTTTTTATTGTTCCCCTTTCATTGATCTTAGTGTATGTTTGGTATTTTACTTCCCACTCTTCCAACGGTTGTCGCTCTCTTTCCAGCCGTAACTTCGTGAATTTATATGCGTTTATTATAATCGAGTTTTCTTTTACTTTGTTTTTGTCATATTGATGCACACACACACTACGCTCACTTGGAGGATGTTTGGAAAAATGAACTCATTCGTTCGTTTCATGTGAACACATGCGTGACGGGAGAGATCAAACGCTCCTGTCGTCTTGGCATCATGACAGCCGACAGCGTGCTAAGAATACCACCCATCCCCCGTGGGTTTTTCGAGTGGCGAGGGGTAGCCACCTTCTACTCCAGTATCAAGTGCCCCCCCACACATGAGTGATATGTGCGAGCACCCGCCAGGGAACTCATACAGAGGGTTAGTTGTCCATACCCGCTAGGGAATCTGTGTATATGAATTTCCCGACGTCTGTGTGTATATTTGGTTTTGACAGATCAGCGAGTTGCTAGCCATCAATCCTATCATAGCATGGTTTCGGCTGTTCTGAAACTGTAACGCGCAGGTGAGCGGCATTTACGGAAATTGGGTGTATGCAGGGGTGGTAGTCAGCGAGATGGAATTCGGAGCCCAGGCAATGACCCGGGTTGGGGTTCCGAGTGCTGCAGGTGAGCTATGAAGTGTCCCAGTAGGATTTCTTCGCTTTTACTGTTTCGCTATCCCGGCCCCCCACGAGGTCAGAAGGTCTCTTAACCTAGCTTGTGCTCCTGTCATGAAATATAGCTGTTTTATACTAGTCTATGTGCACTCTGTCAAAGGGGTGAGAGAATTCCAAGGCTATTAGGCTAAACCATAGACAACAGCTTCTCGAACCGCTGATATTCTTCTCAGGCCAGTTCCCCATTACAGTAGAGGGTTTAGCGGTTGTCGAAATGCAGGGTGTCCATCAGAGCTTACCGAAGAGCTGTTGTGTGTAAGTGAATGATTGGTGATTTCCTTACTTTGAGGAAGGATGGTGTGTATTTTTTTCCGGGGTAATGTGTAAAACAGTTTTACATGTGGGACTACTCTGACCCGTGTGGGTGATTATTTATATAACTTGGTTGGACTTTGGTGTGGATGTTGTGAAGGGGCTCCGAGCGTTCGAGCAGTGAGGTATTTTGGGAGGATGACTACTGTCATGTGGGATCGCCGTGTGGTTTGCTGATAGGCTAACATTCCAAATCTACCTCTAGCGTGCCCTGAGATCATTGACGGCGGTTCTTTCTGATGCGATGGAGGCCGCTGAGAACGGGTGAGCTAGGTGTTTGAGCGTTCATGGATGTACCGGGAGACTTGTTTAGAACGCTCCGGATTTGTTGGAATGGCGGGGGGTTTTTTTTTTTGCTCGTATAGGGGTGGGGAAAAAGTCGAAGTTTGTGGGCGCGAAAATGGGCGCTTGAACGACTGGCACTTGGGCTTTCATTTGATGCTGATCGCATCTCTCTTCATGTTTTCGAGGTGCTTATTCACTTGTCCTCTTTTCCAGGCCGTATCTTCTGACGGTTTTTCTTTCTTGGAGGTGGAATGCGCAGAGGTGTTTATTGATGCCCGAGGCATGATGATTGCAATATTTGCAACTGCAGTACCTCCGGCAGGGAAATAGGCAATAGCGCTACCTGAACGTGTAGCACACGGGTATGTCAGAAGCATGGTGAGTACTGCAACTGTATAGACGGCTCTGATAATCACGGTGTGGGCTGCAGACATATGCGCCAAGCCGGCCTCTCGACAGGAGGGGGAACCGGCAGCCCAGCGCAAGAAACCTGGTGGCGGCTCAAAGTGGCACGGACCCCGTGAGGTGACAGGTCACGGGACGTGGCGTGACCAGGGAAGGGGTGTGACGTTGTGGTGTTTGGTGAACATCCGTTTCTCTCTCCTCGACCCCATACATCCCATCCCCTCCCCACACCCGGCCCCACACAATGAGCAAAAAGGCTGCAAAACCTGCCAAGGAGACACACTCGTATGCAACCCGCGACATTGTCCTAGGAAAGGTCCGCGGCTATCCCCCCTGGCCAGGCATGGTATGTGTGCAGTCGCGTATGTTCATCAGGATAACCGCTCATCACCCTCTCTTTCTCTTTCTTTACCGGTTTATTTCTCCCGCTTATGCAGGTCGTTGATCCTGATACTGTGCCTCCCCCGGTTCTCAAAGAACGGCCTACCACGAAGAAAACTACCTTTTATTGCGTCCGCTTTTTCCCAACCGGCGACTAGTGCGTGTGGATCCTTTTGTGCTGTCACTCATACGCTCATCTTATCAACTCTATATCCCAGTGCTTGGCTAGTCTCGAAAGACATCTCGAAACTGCAGTCACATGAGATCCAGTCGTACATCAATGAACCATACAAAAAATCGGGTGACCTCTTGCAGGGCTATCGTATTGCTATGGATCCGACAAAATGGGAGGAGGAGCGTGAAACGGAGAGTCGTCTGGCGGCGGAGGAAGAGGCTAATGCGGAAGTGGATCAGCTTGAGAGTGAAAATGAGGTGTCGGGCGACAATGATGATGATGAATCGAAAGCAAAAACCAAGTCGAGAAAGAGGAAGCGCGAGTCAGATGCGTTGGGATCGACCAAGGCGAAGAAGACCCCAAAGACGGCCAAGGACTCTTCGGAATCTGCCAAGAGAAGAACGGGTGCAAGCAAAGGCAAAAAGAACGGGAGAAAGTCAAATGCTCTGGTGGAGTCTGAGGAGGATGACGAGGGAGGTGATGTGGATGCTGCTGCTGATAGCGGGGATATTTCCGGCAAGAAATCGTCCCCTCCTCCTACTAAGAGGGCAAGGCGGGACAAGGAAGAAGAAGGCGAGGATGGTCAGTTCCCAATTCGGGGAGACTTTGAATCTCTCCATGCATTCTAATCCGCCTGGTTGGGCTGCCGCTGATATATTCGCCCTTGTACAGCCAAGACGAGTAACGACCCCGAGGCCTTAAAAGTGCGGGACTGGCGGCATAAATTACAGAAAACATTCTTGAGCCACAAGGGAAGCCCTAAGGACGAGGTTAGTTTATCAAATATCACTCTACCTTTATTTTATTTTTGATTTGCTGACTATTTCGTCTACAGGATATGCCTGCGATTGACGCTCTATTCACGGTAGTCGAAAATTATGACAAGATAACTATTGAATACCTTCAAGTGTGTTCTCTCCCCACAGACGGCACGTTTTCACCACTCATCGATGTCATCTTTACCATCAGTTCTCGAAAATTGGCAAGGTTATGCGCCATATTGCCATTCTCGCTGAGGATAAAGTTCCCCGAGACGCCGAATTCAAGTTTAGAGAGCGGGCGGATGCCCTTGTCAAGAAATGGCACCAAATACTAAATGCAAACAAGTCCAATGGAGCAGAGCCCACCAGTGCGGCACCAGTCTCCACTGCACCGACAAAGCCTGAAGGTACCGAAAAGGAAGGAGGCGTCACTGAAAGAACTGCGGCGATTAATCTGAATGGCAAGGCCGCTGAGGGTAAGTGATCCCCATGCATTGTTCTGGTGGCACTCTAGTGATCCTTTTACCATGTAGAACTCTCAGCGCCCGCCCCTTCCGATGGGCCTGATGCTCCTGCTGCTGTCGATGTGACGATGGCCGAAACAGCATAAGTTTTCTCATGCTTGTAGGAATGCGATGAGGGGAATGATAATGCCCCGAGAGTCTACAGTAACCTTCGCCTTTTCTCTCTGATAGGGGACGTGGTGATTTTTATCTTACTTGTATCCTTTGATTTTGTCTCGGTGACGATTCTCGTTGCCGCTCAACGCTGCGCTACTCTTTAGCCATCTTGTCGTTGATCCCTTCCCTCTTTTTCCTCCATAATATAAGTTAAACCTGTGCTTTTCTCCTGCTTCAATAGTGTTATGCTACCCCCTTGCGCTCTGTTGTGTCTCTATTTCTTATGCATTGACGCTCTGATGTAATTCGGCACGTTGCATAGAACTGGGAGCTTATTGCTTTGGGCCAGAGTGCGAGGGCTGCCTCGTGGGTGGCGTAGTGACGGATGATGGTTCTGATTATGTATTTCGCTAAGTTAATTGATTACGAGTCTAAAGAGTAGTGAAAAGAAAAATTAGTAGGAAATACTAACAACCTTGTCCTCGAACTCTTCCCATCGGTTTAAGATCACATCTACCACAAAATGAGCCACGTCCTTTCGTGAAACGGTATATCCACTCAGTTCCTTCCCCGTTGAAACTCGATAAGGAGGTTTACCGCCACTAGCTGTCCCGCGTGCTTTGTGCTTCTCAGCAACACTGGTTCCATCTGTCAACATGGACGGACGGATTACGAGCACTCTCTTCAAGGAGCCCTCCTTTGGCAGTCCCTCCGTGTTTTTCCATCCGTCGGCAAGGATATGCTTTTCAGGTTCTCCGTTCGCAGCGGAGTCCCATGACCAGCCGGAAGTAACATGATGCATGAGGCGTTCAGCGCCGACTTTGTCTGCATGAGGGCCCGTGAGGAGGTAGCCATACAAGGGTTTGAGCGGTAGGGGGAGGGAAGCGTGTGAAGTAGGTGTTAGACCTGTCGATGAGAGGGTGATGATTCTGGGGGTGGGGTCGGGGAGGGTGCAGAGCACGTTGAGAAGGCATTTGGTTACGAGATCAGGTGGGGAGATTGTGAATCCCTTTGTGAGGTGGAAGTGGGGTATGCCACCTGTGTCATATGGATAGAACAGGGTCGATTAAAAAGTTATTACCAACTGCCCATGGGTGGAGACGTACCGACGGTGAAGAGTAAAAAGTCCACTTGCCCACGATCGCGGCTGGCTTCAATCCATGCGCGTGCGACGTGGTCCTTTACAAGAGCGTCACCCTTGACGACGCGTGCTTTGTCTTGCGTTAGGAATGCGCTAATATTCTCGTCGTTGTCGAATACAGAGGGGTCGCGCAACAGAAAAGTGACTGTTGCCCCAGCACCTGTGAACAATTGCGCAGATCAGGTTTAGAGACTCATTAGTTGCGATATATTATGAGAGAAAGGGGCCCCGTACGGAGTAATTGGACTGAAGAGTAGTACCCGATATTACGGGAGCCGCCTATAGACAGGATATTAAGGGGAGCTTGAGGGTTGGACATCGTCGTCGAGCTGGTATGTGGGTCAATTGGCCTGTCGGTTGTCTTAAATGTCTTGGATCGGGAGGGGCTCCAGCCTCAGGATCGGAAATATATCACATATTGAGTCCGTACCGACCGCAGCCACCGCGACCTGGGCAGTGCCTGGTTGGACTGCGTATTGACCAACCCTGAGGTCCTAGGCGCCAAGGGGATCGTATCCAGGTGCAATGAATATCAGATCCATACGGCCTCGTCAACTCTCAACACTGGTTTGTAGTTACAAATAGGCTGGCATCAGCGTTCGTCAGTTGGGTCCGAGGTGCCGCGTCATTTTGGCCGAGTACACGGCTAGACATGGATGCTATTCTGATAAACCCTTTTGGCTGCGCTTCTGTCATGAAAAAATAAGGCAACAGGACCGAATATGATAGGCCTTAGGAGTTGCCAGCGCCCTAGGTGTTAGAGTGAAGAAAGAATGGAGCGTCGGCAAGGGGGTGGCCGAAGGGATAAAGTCCACCCAATCGCAAGATTGTCAACACTTCCTCTGCCAAGTTGTCATGAAGTTTGAGGCATACCCATTTAAGTATATGCTACTCACGGCATATATCACTGGAGGGAGATAGGCTCCGTACGTCGCTGAAACAGTCCTAATAATGCTTACTGTCAAGAGGTGGAGCAAGCAGATATTGGCTCTGGACAATCCGCAAAATGCATTTACGGATGATCCCTTTCTAGCGGATCGTTGAATCCATGCTGGGCGGTGCCCGAGCTTAGCGTGGGTTCGTTTCAGGCTAGACGAACATGAAAATCGACAACGGAGGACTTGCAGATACGATATTCTGCTAGCTCCATTTACACATATAGAGGTATCCAGTCGCCGCAGCGGCGCGAGGCAGAGATGATCAGGCAGAACTTTATCAAGATGTTAAAGACGTCCCATTCTGGTTGGCAAAACAATCGGTGAGAACGCAGCACACATGGCCGGCATACGTTTTTTTATAGACATGCGCCCTTAACCGCCCTTCGCAATTATTCCCTACGAACTGAGCATACACCCACGCAGCCAAAACTACGTCCTACTATCAGGGCATCTATAGGATCGTAAGATAGCCACAGGTGGATAAATGAACCTTAATGCACAAGGAAACAACTATACCCATCCTAGAATTTTGGGCGGAAAAAGGGCTATTTTTCTTCAGGACGTGTTGCCGCAGTGTTCATAGATGGCGTAAGACGGTGACGAACGTGTATTGTTTCCCCACGGCCACAGACCCCGCTACGTGTTCTATTGAAGAGGACACATCATCGGTTACGAAGACCACGGGGAGAACAAAACCCGCAGGTGAAATGACAAGGTGTGAGGGAGAATGCATGGGAGCGGTGCGGTTTTACCATTCGCAGGCTTCGTGTCCAATTGGCTCCAGGACAAGTGTCAGGGTTTCCTAGCAAGGACCTGCAAGGACCCGAGCCATCAGCTTTATTTCATTTTCGGAAGGGGTTTTCTGCCCAAGATGGAACTTCTATGTCGTTACGTGTTGCTGGTTCGCGGGTGGCGATTACACGCAGGTTCCTTGTCTTCACTTCAAGCTTCCAACACTGAGCACTGACTTTCTCGTAGTGTAGTTTTGCAAAGTGGTCCCGACCATCTGAACAACAGTCAATAGTTTATACGAGGTGACCTGATGAGCCATTGCCGTGCTTGTTGGTAGATCCGGCAAATAAAATAGTCTCCAATTACAAATCCTAAAAGGGATCCCGACGATTGTTTCAATGGCACAAGGGACACAGGCTGTGAATCGTGACAACGTTCGGGTTCACCTCATTAAATCCTGGCCATTTCCTGGTGGTGTCATTCGTGATGTGCTGGCGAAACCGCATTGTCACCTTATCTGTCAAACGTGCCAGCATCACCCTTGGGAGTGAATTTACTTCCGGAGTCACAAAGCACGAGTGATGTCGGCGCTGAAATTTTTTTGATCTAGCGTTTCCTCCACTAGCACGAGCGGGAGAGAACACCTTTGAAGTGATAATCCCGTTAATTTTGTATAGGAGCTTTGGGGCCAAGTGCCACTAACACTGAGGTTGGGGTGGCGAGCGAATTTATTACCCTGACATCCATTCTTTGTTACAGCTTTTTTGGCTCTCGTATTTACGTCTATATATTCCTGTACATCTTGGTGCGGTCTGACCGGACAGTGAGCATATCATAACGGAAGTCGGTCAGAGATAAAAATGATGCTTTCGATTGGAAGTCTACAGATTCATCTGTATCGGCCAGCGATATAGTTTGATGCTTGGCAGGTGAGTTTTTTGAGCTTAAAGTTGGTGCGGTTGGGTCCGTAGAGAGTGCAGTGACGTTTAATATCCCACCACATGCAATTAGCCATACTCGGCCTCTTCAAAAACTTCAAGGCGGCCGGTCGACATTGGCGAAACTTCATTGAATCGCTCTTCAGCTCGAGGGTTCCCTAAGGACCATCGTGCCTCAGCTTAAGAATTTTAAGCCGCCGGAAAGGCGCCTTATCTGTCATTTGACGTTCGTCTCGGGCCTTCGAAATGAGATGACGCAAAAGGAACGTGCTTCCACTGACGAGTGGCTTGGTTGGCCGATTACAAGGGGCTACCGAACACTGACTCTGACTGGTCGCCACCTGTCAGCGTGGCGCTGCTTCCAGCTTTCAGCGGTTGTAAATCTGAGCTGATGAGTTTCGGGCTAGTGATACACAAGTGTGATATCGTTGAAGGAACACTAAGCCGAGCATCCCGCGACGGATCTCCTAACTGAATTGGTAATATACCCTGAGTTCGGCTTTCAATTATTTTCCCTCGCCTCCACCATGAGGATCCCCATCATTGCACGCGAGAGGCTAACGAAAGATGTCCAACCGCACTTTGCCGAGTTCCTCTCCCATTCGGAATCTGTTCAAATTTTCCTCTCCTAATAGGGTCTGCTGTGGCGAGTAGAATGCCATCAACTCATTGCTTTGTGTCATGCTAAGTATTGGTCCATGGGCTTGCAACGCCAGCATATATAGCGTCGAACCACTTTCCCGAAGGGCTCTCACCCAAGCAACTTGCACTACCTCCATGTCTACCAAAACAATGCCGACAAATATCTCTCCATCTGACGGGGACGTGATTTATACCTATGATCCCGTCTGTCTGATAATGGAAGATATGTACGGCAAGCTAGATGATACCGTGCTCAGCGATATATACGACCGAAGGCATTGGTATATTAGACCATGGAGTACGGAAGGATACAAAGGCATCAAGGTACGAGGGGTCGATAGCCCAGACGCACGCAAAACCGTCTTCGTAGGATGGGGGCAGGAAGTTGACGATGGCATCCTCCACCTCGAAACCTCCGATGACGTGGAACTGGCGATCAACTTAAAGCAATACTTTCCTGTCCTCGATCCCGATACATATACGCCGGACACGTTAGTACATGACCTGCATTGATTCGGGATATATTTCACTAGTTTATTCTAGCATCGAAACCGCAAGTCGGCGATTTACCTCTTTCATAGACAAAAAGCAGTACACTTGGCGATACCATCCCCCTGAGAATCTGGAAATGCAATGGGAAGTACGTAATATTGTCGTAGAATCGCACTCGCTCGAATTGTCCTCACTCTGGATTAGTGTGTTGACACAGAAGGGGAAACGATAGCGTATTGGAGTCTCAAGCTGCCCGGAGAACCGGTTTACTACTCAACCGGTTGTAGCCTGACAATTTGCAAAGGATTCGAAGGGTTAACACTAGGTTCGCTTGGCTTATCTGCGTCAATTTTTAGTACCTGACTTTGGCACTATAGAGGTGGTAACTACATGCATGATCGTCCGTACCTTCCAACATAGGTACCGCGATGCTGCAAAGGCACGCCGGGCCCTGGAACCTCCATCCCAGGGTACTTTGAATGTAATGACACAGGCGCAAGTCTCACTAGGAAGGGACTCCAATCCTGACGACTCTCCGCCCACGTCATCATCGGATGAGAGTGGAGAAGGGGATTCATCCGCGAATAATTCTAAAATTTTGTCTCACGGAAAGGACCACGGTGCTGTGTCTGACCGACAGTGACCCCACATGTCCCGTAGCATTATGTAGATATTTGTGTAGTTAGAAGAGTTGTCAAGGTTTCTTACGGCTCATCGGCTGAAAGACGGAACCAGGAACAACGCATTAACATTAAGATTTCTGAGGATATGAGCAACCTTAGGCGGCTGGAAGTCTAGTCGCCGCTCAGGGCCTGGAGATCGTGCGCGAGACCCATAGAACGCCTGGCAATACAAATGAGCAACTTATGTTAATGCATTGGTGAAAGTCACACTATATAGTAGACTATCGCCGCCGTAGCTGCTCCCCCGCCGAGCTATGTTAGCGTTTGTGACGCGTTGGGGTGTTAGGCATCCCTGGCCTCATGACTGTTGAAGTTGTAATTCCCTCATTCTGTCCCAAGATGGCTTCGGTCCCGAGATTATGGGTAAATTAGAAAGGTGGACAGGAACGAGGGGACGTGGTATATATAATGCGAGACGTGGCCTGAAGGTTCCTTGCACTTGGATTATTACGTTTGAAGTACGAAGACAGGTCAGTGTCGCCGGAATAGGCAAAAGGACTTATGGCTCCGTAAATACTCTTCCAAAATTTGGGAATGACCTTCGCAAGCTAACGCCAGTCTACAAAGCAACTGAGGGGACTGTGGAGTTATGCAACCTACGGCATTCTTCTGTTTCGTGCGATCCACGATCCGACATCGACGTCATTTCTGTCAGTGATTACCATTATTCCGGCCGGATGGATATTTTGCGGAGGTGGATACGGAAATATGGGTGACATTGGGACAGGAAAGGGACAGGAACGTTGCATCGCTCTTTAACAGTTATTGTCAGGTGATTTCGCATGGGACAAATCTCACAGGTCGGAAGCAGAGGTCTACTAACACCGAGAAAGTTTGACTTTTCGCCACCAATGGAAGGGAAAGAGGTCGACAAAGGTATAATAACCCTGGAGTAACGGCAGTCGTTGCCAATGATGTTACCCAGAGCGGACACTTTTATCTAGAAAGTGTTGTGTCGTGCTAAAAACCGTAACCTCCGCCATGTTTGACGCTCTTCTCCTCTCTATCTACCGCCGATCGCATCGCGTGGATAGTGGCTGTCCAGATGCCTGGCCGTATAGACTTAATAGGTTCTGTTAGGACCCGCACAGCCGTGAGGGTACGCTAGGCTGGAATGGACAGGGTAGCAAAGCGAGTCCAGATGCGCGTGACAGTTGCTTGGTAGATCAATGGCATTGATTGCTTTGGCAGGCGAGAAGTGTAGCTTCGGATCGATTGACCTCCGATAGGACTCACTTAGCGGTATGTGAGGATGTCCCGGAACTGCAGGTCATGCATGATCGAAGTTACGGCGAACAGGACGATGTACATAATAACGAGAGTGTGTCTCATTCCTCATTCTGGGGGTTATTGGTCTAAGGTTAGTGTCTAATCGAGGTCTGGGCGCTGCGGCAACAGATTCAGATTGCGGTGTAACACGGTCACCGGGTTGCCGCTGAACATGATGGGGATTAGTGAAGATTGTCACTCATGTGTGGTGATCGCCAATGTATGGTCGGCCTTCGGGATTGCGACGCTCTACCCGGGAAGGGGGATGTTGAAGCAAGCACGGGTTCGATGGGCTAAAGGGCTAGCTATTACTACGGGTTAGCGGCTATGTTCGTTGTGCATGGTGACGCCTGTGCCGTAGGCTGTAAAATCGGTCGATTCCGTCGAGGCCGGGATGTGCTTCTAGTTGTACATGTGTCGTCCGCGAGAAAACAAGTGATGTTCGACAGCATGATCGAAAGTCATCAAGTAGGGATTATTCGTCGACCAGCAAGTGTGTATGACCCAATGTCACGTCGAATTCGTTTCGAGTTTTTCTGGTGGAATGGTCTCACAGGAGAGTGCGGGACTACGAACGACAAGGGGTATCGACTACATCGCAGTGCGGCTGCATCAGAGAGTGTTGGATCCCATAAATTTTCAATTTCAATTGAAACCTTCGAAGCGAACGAGCTTCTGCGTTGCTACGTCATAGACTTGATAAACGTTGATAATAGTGAACGCAAGTGACTTGAATTACATAGAGTCGATCCACAATGTTAGGATTCAATCTTGGGTCCGTCACTGACCCTCCCCACGATGTTATAGCGTTTGCTGCGCATGAGCGTCAATGGAGTCAGAGGTAAATTAGCAGTGGCGGACACGTACGAGAAGAACGAGTGCCAGTCGTCAAGAACCTTTCTCTCCTTCTCGTCCAATACGCTATAATCTGCCACAGCATCCTCTGACTTCAAGCTCGACTTTCCGAGGCCACGAGAGCCATCCTTTCCAGCGAATATATTGTACGACTTGCCCTTGCCGTACGAGTCGGCCTTGTGTGATACATCGAAGACATCTCCTGCCAGGGGACAAAGACTATTGGGTGAATAGGGATTATATTGATATATACTGTGTAGTATTGACCTTTGATAGCAACATAGATGGGTTTGGATGAATCGCTCCCGTCGTATTGTTTGAGCTGATCGGAGGTGAATGGATCATCTTTGGGAGGGAGGAGGTCCTCTTTGGGGGGTTGCATGATGGATTTGGCTGGCTTTGATGAGTCTTCTGCAGGGACTGTGGGCTGGAGGGGCCGAGGATAGAAGTTATAGATAAGGAGGAGAGCGGGCAAGACTATGACCAGTGCGTATATCACAACACTCGGTAAAAACATGACTCGGCTTCTTCCGGTTGCCTTTCCAGGATTTAGGGTCCATCACACTGGGGATGAGAGGGTCGAATTGATAGTATTTACATGGTTGAGTCCCAATTAAGTACGTTTCAAAGGATTCAGACTAGAGGGATGCTCGAAGTCAGGAGAATAATCGACGATATCTCTCTAATAGTAATTGCCAGACAATCTACGATGAAAAATCAGCGGAATAATTCATTAAGGTTAGGGCGCAACGGAAGCATTCTCAAGGGGCAAGGAAATGATGTCCATTTCAACCGTCCAATTGCGAGCCTCAACAATCGTCAAACCAGTCTAAGGACGTTTTCTTTGCTGGGATGGGTCAAGCTGGGGGCCGCAGTGGTTAGACAGGAGAACTATAAGATGTGGAGCTACTAGTCTTGTCGTGCATGGAGATAGGGCAGGTCGTCAACAGAGGTTTCGTCGGCCGCTGTAGATCCCACAAACCCCGTACATCGAAGGCGTACCAAGTTTCTAGTGAATTTCAAATTCTGCAGACTAGCATTAAGTGGATTATAATGCTAATACTAGACAGCTAAACCAGTTGTTCTGGGATATACTATAGATTTCGCTGTGCCAGTGGGATTGCTACCCATACTCACAACCTACGTTAACGACAAGGTAACTGATGATTCAAGGATATAACAGGGAATCCCTATGTCACTGGCCTCCTAACCAAACCTCAACTCGCTGAGCTCAGTTCCACCCGCAGGCCGCCACAGTATCGATGCTTCACGAATATGAAGAAGGACCCGGCAAGCCAACATCGAACGAACTATGGGGCTAATGCTGAGGGACCCAAAATAAGTTCCGCCATAGTGTTGTGAGACTTGAGTAAAAAAAGTTTACCATTGTAAAGAGGAACATATTCTGTGGCTATAACATCTTGTCAGAATATATTAATTCTGAAGTTGCGGGAGATACTACAATTTTGAGTATCACGATTACTGTCGCAACGGAAAGACCTAGGTGCGCATGATGAGTGGCCGCATCTTGGCCGGCCGCAGGTTAGGGGACATACAGAGGAGGTAGGCATAGAACATGACGCCTATAGAGGTGTTGTTACTACAGTAGTTCAGATAATCATATATCACCCTCACCTTCCGTATAAATGGCCCTTATCATTTCAGAGTTTGTAAATGCGCCAAACCTAAATGTATCTAACCCGAACATCAACAAAGGGCACCGGAAACCGTTGCAAAGGAGAATATACACTCTGCCCATGTCGGATAAACCACCAGACCCAGCATACCTGTGTTCAGCTCGAAGTTAATGTAAAGCTTCGTGGACTCCTGAGTGATTAAAAGGCAACCCCCAGAGGGCAGAACTGAAAAGACTACGGGGAACAGTACAGGGCCTGGTGGGTTGATCAAGAAATAATGCACCTACATTCGAAAGAAGCCAGCATGCTAAAATAGTGAAAGGTGGAATAGATAAAACCGCCCAGGGAGAAGGCACACAGAACGGTAACAACAACCTTGTTCATCCTCCAATTGCGACGAGATAGGCGGCTGCGGAGTAGAACAAATTGCCATCCCAGCCGCCCTCACAGTTTACTGTAAATCACACCCCCGATTGCTTGACACAGTAGTTTGCGCATGCCAACTTCTTGACCAGTGCTGTGCTGGCCTGATAAAAATATGGATGAAGTGAGTTGAACACGACCAGAGCCGAGCCCGGTAGAAAAAAAATGAGTCTTATGGAGGTAGAGCAAGATGGATTCTACGATCGGAACATATCGATTAAATAGATATGCGGCCTTCGTCAAGTTCCACCCCGATCCCCAAACTAAGGTCACTTCGAGATCGAGAGTGATCATCTATTCAAACGCCTGCGACCTTGTTGTTTGCTCAAATTAATCCGGGGCAAAAAAATGCACCGTAACTAATCACAATAGCGGCCGATGCCACTGAGTGTTATTGAGTAATAATTACAAAGCGGAGGAAGTTGGTTCGCACTTTCAATATACTATTGAAAAGATAAATTTCAAAAGGCATGCTCCAAGGCTTAACTTACCCTTTCAGTCATCAAGAGACGGACAGTTTTTGATTCCCTCATGTGAGCTTCGCCAGGTATATACTAGCAGATGGGGACCGGCCCGATAACGAGGATGTCTCCGCTTACCGCCGTTTCTGTTGTGAGCGCTTGTTTACGGCGCATGCGCAGAACGCGGAACACACTGAAGAGTAGGTTGGAAGCGCATGACCACATAGCCTAGCCTATTTGATTGCGGACGGGCGGGGTTTAAGTGGCAGGCGTTAAGCAACGAGAAGGGAACCGGGGGCAGTGAGATAGAAGCAGCAGCGGGACGCTTGGGTTGACTCTCGAGTTGGTTGGAGATCGCGCTGGTGGCCAACCCCTTTGAAACTCTCAGGTGCTGACCTTGATGGTACCAGATGCTGGCGGGCAAAGGGTAGTTATAGCTAGAGGTTTCTGCATTCCGGAAATAGTGTCTAAAGGAGGCAAAAGCATCAAACTTCTGCACTTCTGTGCTTCAAATGATTACTCGTCCAGGACTTCTAGAGTTGCGAATACCAGTGGGAATCTAGGATAGTGGCCCGGAAACGAGGCCAACGAAGTCATCAGTTCGCCCGGGCTTAAACATTATGCCATCTGTATCACCGATAATCATGTCGGTTAGTACCAGGTGGAAGGGCTCAGGGCGGGATGATTAAGTTAGAGTAGAGTAGCCGGCCAAGGATCGGTCATGATGTCGATCCCCAGTCCCAGACCACCGAAAGACCGCAGATCGACTCGTTGTACTGGCTTTTGAGTTAGTACGGCAACTCTAAAATCTCAATCTTATATGATGCTCAGCGTTTGCGCGACTTGGAAAAATATGATTTTTTGGATATATTTACGGTTCTAATCACAAAACCCCCCTGCCTCTCTACTAAATTTGATGGATTTCAAGTTATTTGTAATTGGAAACTCACCCTAAAGACATCATCTGAGGAATTTCCCAGGTAATGGTTATCCGCAGCCTTGTATCCCACGGTTTTTAGCTCGGCAGCAAAATATTCCATACAATCGCTTCGATAATTGTACCATCATCAACCAATGAATAATCTCCCCTTCAAATCCTGTGTGGCAGCCTCGACGGAGCAGCCCAGATCTCGAAACCGCATCTACGTGATTTAATTTAAGGATAGGCCAGAATAGCAAGCAAAACACGCCTGTGGTCTTGTCACAGAGCCTAAGATTCGTCGTCGACCGAATCATAAGTGATCTATTATGGTGTTGCTCAACCGACATAACTCTTTGCTTGTTGAATTGTGGTCCCCTCCAAGTCAGGCACACCGACCTTCTCAAGTGTGCAAATATATACAATCTGTCTAATGCGCTCGGAAATGCAAAAGCCTTTTCCGTGAGTTACACAATAACACCCGAATCGTGGTATACCAACGTCGTACAACAAGGGGTGACGTGAAATAAGTAATAATCAAATATAACGAAGAGAAACCATAAATGTTCAATATATCCGTGCCAAAGTCGTGACGGGTCGTAAATCCAAATGTCATAAGTAAATCGTAAACCACTCGAAACAAACAAAAAAAAACGAAACAAAGCGAAATCGTAACTCATCACCGTCGGACCTTCAAAAAACTCTTCTTGATCCCTTTCTTCCATTTCCGTTCCTCCTTGGTCGACGTTTGCTCCGTCTCAGGGGGCAAAGCAGGATGACGAGCGTGTTCGGGTGGTAATGGCGAACACTGCAATATCGGACTCTGGAGCAGTCGAAGGTCATTAGGATTCGCAGGCGGCGAGGGCATCATTAGTTCTTCTGTCGCCGTAGATGGAGTTGCCTTGATAGGGCTCGGGGCTGTTGATGACGTAGGAGTAGGAAGCTTGGTTCCGGTTTGAGGTGGTGTAGGTTGGGAAGGGGATGATGGAGAACCGGATTTAGTCTTGGTGAGTTGGTGAACGCGGATGATGGGCGATTTAGCAACGAGACTGGCGAGGCTGGTACGAACGCGCTTGGGGGATGTGGGCGTTGGGAGGGAAGGGGAGGAGGGTGTGGCGGGGGAACTTGGGGCAGTGACAAAAGAGGTGGCAGGGGAGGAGATGGGGATGGAAGGTGGCGGCAGAGGAGAAGCGGGACCTGTGGGAGGTGAGGTTGGTGTTGGTAACGGTGGTGCTGGGGCGGGTAACGGGGCGGGAGAGGAAGGAGCTTGATTAGGCGGTAGTGATACGGGAGGGGATGTCGGGGATTGTGGATCAGAAGGGAGGGGGACTGGGGCAGTCGGGGGTGTGATTGGCCAGTCACGTTCATTCCAGGTCCCGGGGATAAGAGCGACAGGAAGTAGCCATGTCGCAGTGAGGATGACACCAAATCCCTTGTCGTAGCCTTTGATCGTACTCCAGCTCCAGGAAATAAAAGTACCGATGTAACCAAGGTAAGGTGCGATGCGCTGGAGTAGAAGGAGGGTGGGACGGATGGGCAAAGGGACTGCGTTTACCGGAATATTGTTGAAGAACCAGGTGAGTGCAGTAGTAATCATAGCAGCGCGCTTTGCGGCTTCAAGCTGCTTGTCATCAAGGATATCCATAATATGAGGGGGAAGAAACCTACAAAACAGTCAACGCGGCACGTGAAAGAGATGGAAACGACATACATTCGATAGCCCCACCACATAGTTTGAATGGACAACTTGTCTTTGGACGGGACCCACACTCGAGTGGCCTGAGCGCGCAATCGTCGTTCATGGGTTCTTGGGGTGAGGGGTCGGCCATCCTCATCAACAAGAGGTGGAGAAGGAGCTTGTGGGAACCACGAGGTCAGGGAAGGTACGATGTTGGCCCAAGCCCAGCCTGGAATGGGGGGCTCTGGTGGGGCAGATTCAGGCTCCTCCGTCTGGCCTTCCTCGGTGATGATTTCCGAGTCGGCGAGCTCAACAAGAGAGTCACGGGTGGGTAGGAGGGGAGAGTAGACCATGACACTCGAGGACTCGGAAAAAATATCCGGAATTTGGTCACTGTCCCCATGAGGAGTATCCTCCGTAGTATCCTCGTCGTGTTTCGGGGCACCCAGGCCCTCGAGAACGCTCCAAATACTGGGGCGGCCGTTGCGAGAGCCGTTCATGATAGTAGCGCTGCTGAGGATTGCAACTAGTTTAGAGTCCTTGATAGGAACAGCAGGGGGAATTGGTTTTCCATCCTTGTCTCGCTTTGGAGGTTTTGGGCTGTTGACATGGATGGGTTTTGTGGGCACGGGGAGGTGGTCGATGAGGCCCTGGATGCGGAGGGCGAGTGAGGCGGGTTCGTCGGGGACGGCGTCTGGAGGAGTGGCCTGCGCCTGTGTGTCTGTGACTGCAGGCGCACTCTCTGATTTTTTGAGAATATTCCTGAGACGGGCTCCCAGCAAGTCGGGCATCTGGCGTCGAGGGAGGAGACAAGGAACGGAGATCTCCCAGAGCGGGTAACAGGCTGCACGTGACAATCCACGACAAAGAGACACAGCCACACAGGAGCGCTTGGAGTGGGTCGTCCACAATGTCGAGCACAGTGTCGCCGTTTGCACGCAGCAGCGCCTTTGAGGAGACTCTCCTCGCTGGCAGAGAACAGACCGTAGGTGTTTTGCCAACCCGTGCGCGCTCTCTTACCTGTTCTTGCAGATCGAAGAGATGTACAGCGCCCCGGAGAGCTTCCTCGAAGTCGAGGTCAAGAATCCCCAGACCCACGGTCAGTATCCGTCGTTCTATCGTCTTCAAATCGCCCATCTCCCCACGCAGGTTTTGGGCGCAAGATGTACACAGACTACGAGATCGTGTGCAAGGTACCATCGCTGTTATCCCATGCGCCAGCAAGCTTATGGATCCGTCCAGACCAATATTCCTGCATTCAAGCTACGTCATTCCGTCGTCCGTCGCCGCTACTCCGACTTTGAAGCGTTCTCCGATATCCTCGAGAACGAGTCCACTCGCGTCAACATCCCCCGTCTCCCAGGCAAGGTCTTTACCAACCGCTTTTCGGACGAGGTTATCGAGAGCAGAAGAGAAGGCCTCGAGCGTTTCTTGAACATCGTCGCCGGTCACCCCCTTCTTCAGGTGTGCCCATTACCTTACTACATTTTCCTCCTCTGACTCCCTTGCAAGACTGGCAGTAAAGTCCTCTGTGCCTTTTTGCAGGATCCCGCTTGGGATAAGGCTCAGTGGCTCTAACGTTGTCTCATACCTCTCCCTGTACTTCTACACCATTAATCCACCCGTGCTTTGTTGATCTATCTGTGATCTCCCAGTTAGCCCACGCACGCCTTCAGCATCATGAAGCCGCTTCATCGAGGGCCGCGCTTGGAGAAGATCCCCTTCCCCCCCCCCCCCCCCTTCCCTACTACCCATCTTCATGAGTATGGGTCTTACATTTCAATCCTCGCTCTCCCCCTCGCAAAGTCGGATTCCAACAGTGCCATATCTCCTGGGAAGTATTTACGTACTAATAAACTCCCACGCCAGAACACCTTCGGTCTTCGATGTCTCGGCTCTGAACTCTTTCCCTGGTCAATCCCTTACTTCTACTGACAGTATAAGCTTCTAACTCTCTCCAGAAACTATTGTTCAAACAGTTTACATATTCGGGTGTTGAAACGAAAGAGTTTCATTTCGAGCGGCAACAAGAACTACGTCATTTCATTCAAAATATGCTGATAAGCTCGCTGTGATATCGGTCCTTTTAAGTCTTGGCACGCACTGAAACCTCAAGCCAGGGCTAGAGGAACGACTACACTTGGGCCAATTGTTATCCATCGCCGCAGCTTGTGAATCGTAATTTTGGACAGGGGACTAACGCAGCAAGAATTGGATGATATCGCAGTGGTCAAGGCGGTGACGGCATTCGGAGGCTCATGAGTGCAGACAAGAGTTGTTAAACATAACGCCAAGGAAGGTTAGGAGGGAACGGATGGGCTTGGGCGCCTATCCACGCTGTTTTATGAGCATTTGGGAGAACGCCCATCTCGAGGCATTTGATTTCGCAGAAAGAGTAGCCTTCGTGAGTAATCACCACCCCAGTTGATTCAACATTATCCACGAATATATACATGCAATTATAGCCATTAACCAAGCAATACAAGACCACGAAGCTGGCGTCAAATCTCAAAGTCAACTTCCCTAAAGCTCTCTCGTCAACTCTCGTCAAATTGCTAGTCATGGTTCGTGAAGTCTCTTCTGCCCTTCGTATTCTGTATATTTAGATCTTCGTCATCCGTTTAGAATGTCCGATGCTGAAGTTCTACCAGTTCTACCAGACTCCTTTAAATAATTAGGCGCATGTGAGGGTGACCCGGTGTTGTTTGACCACTTAAGAACCCGCCATTGCTACGGCCTCCTGGTTTGTGAATGTTAGGAATTACGACTGGAGTTGCCGACCCCTTGGACGTATTGTACTTATCCAGCGACTCCTCTATCGTTCGAGCGGGGTGATGTAGTTTTCGTGCTTGTGATAGCGCTATCTGATAGCTTTTGGGAATTAGAAATGGTCGCTTCGCCGCTGACAATCATCAGATTGGTCAAATTTGGTCCCTTAGAGTAAAAAGGTGCAAATAGACCAAGATAATCGTCACATGAAGACATCTGTAATCCTTCCGCAACAGACTCTACCCTGCTCGCTTCTGGCCAGCTCATTTCGTAGCACCCAACCCAAGCTTAGAATGTTTCACAATCGCAACCAAAGGTGCATCCAAACCGCCTGATAACCCAATTTGATTTCCCTCTTTCCATCCCATCAAAGCCAACATCCTAAACCCAACGTTCGACTCGCCAAGCTTGGGCGCGGCCTAAAGTTGTCAGGAGCGATTGAGTACTGGACACCCAGCAAGGGATGAATGACTCACAGCGCCGACCTCGTCGCCCTCTCTATGCTTTGGGACCTTGGGTGCTCTCCTCCATTCCTTATCTGCGACGAAATCCCCTTTCCTCCTCATAATTCGCGCAACCTTCCTTTCATCCACCGCCTGTCCCGTCTTTGTCGTTTTGTATAACGTCGTGTACCTCGCTTCACCACGGCCCTTACTCTGACTTTTCAGGCCAAATGCTAACGCCAGTTCATGCACATTTTTTCTGGTCGTCTTATCTGTCGGTGGTAGCGACATGGATCCTGGCCCACCGAGGTCCGCAACAAATCGACGGATCTGTTGGACGAGCATGGTGATGTCAATAATACGATTGGGTAGAACATTGATCGTTGGGTCAAGCAGAGCAGCAGCCAACATCGCTTTTCGGCCTTTTTTCCCGCCTTTTTTCTTTGAAAATGGATCTGTGGCTTGAATGAGCTTCTCCAGCTCACGAACACGCTTTCGTTCCGCTTTCTTTTGTCGATCTTTTTCCCACAAATGCTGTAGGTCCTCTGGGAAATCTTTGTACCTGGCTCTGCCTTTTTCTACGTCGGTGATGATTTGAGAACGAGGGAGGGGAATGAATAGCTATCACCTACTTGCTGGCTGCATGTCTGCGAAGTCACCATTTTGGACTGCACGGAAAGCTCTGTTCCTTGTGCGCCGATCATCAATAATATCAGAATTCTCATCCAATAGCTCCTTGAGAACGCACAGTGAGTAAAAAAAAAAAAGCTGGGTCGACTGTGGGCAGTGGGACCTACCTCTATGCGATTGATGAGATCATCCTCTTCCGCCCATGCCATATTTCGCTCTAGCATATCATCATCCTCATCCTCATCCTCAGTAAAAGCATCGACATGCTTTCCGCCACGGGTTTGGGCCCGAAGCTTCTCCAACCGAGCCTGGAAGCTTGTGTTTGGGCTGAAATCGTTCTCATCGTCATCTGAATCATCCTCCTCGATTTCGTCTTCATCCTCACTCGACAGACTATCTTCATTCTCGCCAACCCACATCTTCTCCTCGAGTTTCAGTATATGTTCTACTTCCACGTCTTCGCTCTCAGTACTTGCACCATCGCTACTCCCTTCGGCACCACCCAAACCCTCCATATCCTCCGATTTGATTTTCTCCTCAACCGCTACATCATCCATTGTAGTGAATGTATGCGCCTCCGGCCCCATCAGCCCACTAACAAACCTCTTCATTGCGGCCACGTCCATGTCGAGCTCCGAGTCCACCTCCATACCATGGTTATCAAGCTCCTCTTCTTCAGGTCTCGCCTTCTGCTTGCCCTTAGCCTTGGCGCTCATCGCAGTCGGGCCATCGACCTCTCCCTCACTCCCTAAATCACCACTAGCCCCCTCGCTTTCCGTACCCCACTCCACATCCGAATCTCCTCTCCTTCTCTCGTCATATCTAGGATCATCCCCAGACAATTCATCTCCCTGTGCATCACCGTGCAGCTGCGCCTCACTCCGCAAGGCACCAAGCGCAGCAAAGCGGCCGCTGGACCGACGCTTCTTTCCGCGTGCACGTTCCCATTTAGCCTTTTTTCGTTCCCATCCCTTTAATGTTTTGGCCATCCTAGGGGTTACGACGCCGGGTAGCTTGCGCCCCGAGACCGGCGTTTCTGCTTCTTTTCCGGAAAACTGGAATTTCAGGGATTTAACTGTGGAGCTGAGCAATGGGGCGCCCGAAGGGCTGGCGGCAGCGGCAGGCTCCGAGAGAGTGGGCTCGTTGATTGCCATTAACGCGAGCGAGAGCGTGGGTGGAGACACGTAGGGTTCGAATCTTGATGTATCCCTAGTCTCAGCTTCAGCTTCAGGTTCTGGTGGGGAATCATCTTTTATCTCGGGCCCTGGCGTAGGGTGCCCTCGAACTTTCGGATGTGGGGCTACATAGACAATAATTTCTTCATCCTCCGCCGGTGGTTGAGGTTCTGGGAGACCAAGAGAGGGGGGGATTACTTCTGGCCATGCACTACCGATGAGTTTTCCCGTAGTGGACGAGGGAACGTTGACTTTGGTCGAGCTGGTGGCCCCGTCCGAGGATGGAGGGCCAATCGATGGGAACGCTGACCGATGCTTCGATGGCGTAGCTACCTCACTAGATTGATCTTCACCTGTCTCAATGGAGGGTTTGGATATGTTCGCTTTGCCTTTGAAGCCTAAAGAAGGACCATCAGCTGGAGCCTTGGCCTTGTATTTCGGGGCTCCTGCATTCTACTCACCCGGCTCGAGTAGTTTTGCGGTATCGTTAAAGTCGATCTCTTCCAGTTCCACCCCAGCTTCTGACGGTGAGGCACTCGATGTCCTGGGCCCACTGACACCACTAAAAATCCGTGTAATCCGATCAGCAGTTGGGACGTGAGACGCCTCGTCGTCTCCTATGACGAAACCGATGAGGTTAATCGCTAAGAGAAATGATCACGCGAACACTCACCGACTTCTTCAATAGTGGCCTGTAGGATGTCCTCCTCTTCCTGAAACAAGAACGGCGAAAGGACGGATGGGATGAAGTGGATAGGTCGCAGCAGAGGTCGCGATTCGAAAAGAAGATCGGAGAGAGTAGCATTCGGTCCGATCCTGGGTGGGGGTATTCCGATACCAGCTCCCAGGCCGCGACCACGGCGCGATGGTACTTGGCTTGCCTCTTCCTGTCCTCGCCCCCGACCCCGACCTCGTCCACGAGGGCTTCCGCTTTGGGGTGAATTGAAGGAGCCTCTTGGAAAATGATTCCATCCACGATGATTCCGGTCTCCCGTATGCGGCGCCGTCGGTATATAACCTCCACCGCGCCCTCGACCTCTGGGAAGGCCGATGCCTTCTCTCGGTGTTGCACTACCACTTGTGGGTGCAGGTGCAGGTGAGTTTGGCGCTGCATCCACAGTTTAGTTTACACAAACATGTCGTTTTCGCTCTGCCAGCTCAATGATACGCACAATCAGCATACATCTGAATAGTGAAACCGAGCTCCTCCGGCAGAAACGATGATCCCGGCGTACGCCATGCTCCTGGGGCCCCTCGCCCCCGTCCGCCGGGACCACCGCCTCCTCGACCTCTGAATGATGCGCTGTCTGTGCCGCCTCGCGCCCCGCGACCGCGATGGTGGTGTCTCTTGGCCATGGTCGAGGTAGCTGAGTATCAATTCTGAAAACTGAATTGACTCACCGTCATAAGATGTCTGCTTGATTCCCGGTGCGCAGCCAAACAAGAGATCACGTGCCCTTGGCTCCGCAGGTCATCACGGGTGAAAAAAAAGAAAGATTTAACTCAATAACCAGCAGAGCAACCGTTCGAGGAGCCGTGCATTTGCTCTGAGAGTCACAGTTGACCATGATCGTCGAAATGAAGTACGTACTTATTGAAGCCTTATATAAACCTTCAGATGGCGGGATCCTCCCGTGGCACCGGGTCAAAATGTTAATGGCTATGTACTGGCAGGCTACTGCAAACAAAATGATGCTCGCGATGGAGATAAGCAACTCCTGAATATCGTTCGAACGGTCCATTGAGTATTTCCTACGACCCAGTAGACCGAATACCATAGACCCCATCACAGAAGGCCTGTATGCATTATTGGGCACGTTAGGATGATCACTGTGCTTGTAGACGTATTGGATTAAGCTCGACACCTCCCTGTTTGAACACTTGATGCCGATTGTTCGAGGACAATCGAGACGCCCATCACGTATGGCAAATCACGACATCGGGCCCGCCTAGCTCAATCGGATAGAGCGTCAGACTCTTATCCATGCGGGAATCTGAAGGCTGCGAGTTCGACCCTCGCGGTGGGCTAAAATGCACATGTCTTTTTGTCCCTGCGTGATGCAACTTTACAAGCGGCTGGTTGCGGAAGCTATGTTGTATGGAAACCGAGACTGTCAAGCCTCGGGACGCCCATCCAAACATTGATGGGCATGATGGCCGTTCCGTGCCAGTGATTCAGCGTTAATCACCAGTTAGCCGCACGGTGATGGCAGTGATCCGTCATCACCATTTAGCTGCTGGATCTATATAGTTGATCTCAATATACTCGTTTCGCGACACAAATTATATCCAATTGCCAAATGTGAAGGTCACAGATTACCACTCGTCCCAGTGCTCCTCATCAAGTGGCTCTTCATCTGAAAACATAACCTCAAGGACCTCAGAGTCACTACCACCTTCTATATTACCCAACTGTCTTGGATCTTCATATCCTGTATATTATTAGTTTTTCCTGAGAAATCTGAGAAAGAAGTGTAAATATTACCTTGACTATTGCCGTTATTGACACCCCCCATATAGTAATTCCCATCTGCATCCCTATTTTCGCCTCCCCCGAATAGTTCCGCACCCTCTGGAGCCAATATATCTTCATCATTATCCTCGGTCAGACTCATATATGTTTGACACTCATCCAAACACTCTGCAGCATTTTCAAGAGCTTCAAAGGATTGACAAAGCTCACGGTAGACATCCCAGATGCTGTGAAAATTAACCTGAGGGCTCCCCATGCGCTCATAAACATTTTCAGCATGTTCTGCAAATAAAGGTGGAACGAGCTCAAAGACCGGATCTGTGCATGGTGCATAAATTTCCTTGATGCGCTCGACATCGTCGGGCTGAACAGTTATCTACAAATGATGAGTAATCAAAATTAAAGCCTTATTTACAATTTGAAATACATACCTTGAAGTCGAGACATCCGAAACGGTGTGGTGAATAATGTATATCATTCGCTACCCCATGGGGTAATATCTTATTTCGGTCGGCACGTTTCCGATCATTATTGACACGATCAGCGAAAGAATTGATTTCAATTTGAAGCCACGGAATAAAGAGCCACCGAAATACAAGACTGGAATACAATACGTGTTAGTGCTGCACAAGCTACAAAAATTTTCAACTTACACATCAAGTGGTCGGTTACGATCATACCAGCCTTGAAGGACCCCATGCTCAAGGACATTTTCAAAACCCGGGGTAAAGCGCCGCCGTGCCTGGGACCAAGTTATCTCGGGTTTGACATTTTTAATGTGTCGCATCCAACGATGCTGAATTGTCCCCGCCAATTCGGGGTCATACAAATGACGGAGTGCAGTCTGGGCGTTTGCAATACCATAATTTTCGGACCCTGGGTCACTCTGGGTGACCAGGGGAATATCTGACATAAAATAATTGTTTTAATAATAAAAATCATAATATTGAACCAAATTTACTCACATCCCGAAGCCTGAATAAACTCAACATAGTAGGATAGGATCAACTTTGGGTTACTATTTGTCCACCAGACCTTCAGCCAATGGATACGCCCAGAGAACGGATCAATGCCAGTATGGAGGGCCAAACCAAACCTTTTCCATTTATCGTGTTGATCCACGCATATCATGTCGTTAACACCAGCCGCCCAGAACCGCCGCCGTTTAAGCCGTCTGGCCTTACGTTCAAGAACGAGGTGTGGCTCGTGGATGTGAAACCAAGCAACCACCAAGTCACTGACAAATATATTAGTATTATTAAAATTCATTCAATGATGTGCTTGTTACTCACCGTGGGACTTGCATCCCATATTCATGGAAAAGGAGGCTGACCATCTCCCTCGCTCCGGCCTTCGGGAACTTCAACCGGAGTTCGGTTACAATATCGTGAATGGATTCAAGTGTGTGGGCCTGTTGCCGTGTCCGCTTAAGGTTGAGTTGTAAGCGCAATTTGCGAAAGGATGTCAACCTGCAGCATTTCAAGGTATAAACCACCCATATTTAGAGAAACACCTACCCAATTCCATGTATACTCGTGTCTATGTGATCCTTCCTCAATAAACGAACGATCTCAACGTCAGGTTTATGCATTTTCCAATATCTAAGGATATGTGGCTTGATTTCCTCGAGTGGTGCTGAAATAATAGGTCAGCAACTGATATATAGCCAGAGATAAAGAGCACAAACGGAGTGGCTTGAATTGATTTGTTTGAGGCATTTGGAGCATGTGAGCAGCAATGAGAGACACTGGGGATCGAGTAGGGGGTCGGAGTGAAACTGCTGGGACTGTAACGGTGAGTTCGCACCAGTTTATATTTCACTCTCGCAGTTGAATCCCAAACGCGGCACGCCTCGAATGGGCCCATGCGTCTGTTCCATGAAAAACCCACCATCTGTAAGTGCAGTGTATTACACACAGAATATGACTACTTCTCGGCCGGGTATTCAATACCTTTGGATAAACGAAACAACATGTGCAAGCCTCACGTTCCTGGTTATCCAAACAATGATTTTTATCGAAGAATGCGTGATTTCAATATCTACAGTGCACCGGTCTCCAGCTTTGGTACACCACAGCCTCTTTCTTGCCTCATGGCCATACTTTGCAAGTTTGAAGGGGAGCAGAGTAAATGTTCCTGACTCACCTCAATACCACCCTGAACTCGAGGACAGGAATTACATTTATTCATCCTCATTTTTTCTCAGATGCTTTTGGACGTGCTTGAGTCGTGTTGTATCACCTAGGCATTACTTACAGATAGAGATCCCGGCGCAGCAGGATGGGCCAAAGAACTTAGTGTATTTTCACCTTGCATACACCTGATCTTGAGTCTGAAGGCGACGCCTGCACCAAACCTGTTCCAGACACACCTAAATTGTGTTGTATCACCTAGGCATTACTTTCAGGTAGGGATCCCGGCGCAGCAGAACAGGCCAAAGAGCTTGGCGTATGTTCACTTCGCATATGCCTGATCTTGAGTTTAAAGGCGACGCTTGGACTGAGCCCATTCACTACCCTCCTTTGAATCGTCTGACTCGCTCACAATATCACCTGGAAAAGAGATCATGGACCGACAATTCTCAACCGACGTATTTACAAAGGTTCCCACCCCCTGCGAATGGTCCAGCTGTGGGATTGTTATTCAACCTGGAGAGCGTCGGCTCTACATCGCTAACACCATCCAGGGAAGTCCAGGGCGGTATGTCTGTGAGAAGTGCTATGAGCACTATCAGAAACACCCTAATACGTTGAAGCGTACGGCGACAGGTATGTCACTTACTTTATTTCTGGTAACAATGTCCAGTGTATCTGACATCGACTTCTAAGCCGTGAGACATGCAACAGCCATGGCCGCCACAGTGGCCCCACCTGCAGGTAGCATGTCGGTCAATTTTGCAGCTATCAGGCGAAATATCAATGAGTCCCAAAGGCAGGGTGCGTATTTATCATGTGTTCTGATTGATGATTATTCCGTTGATCAATTTAGCAAGGTGCCCACACACCTGCTGGCCGCGTTACCCCACTTCCAGGTGAGATATCATCTAGACAGGCTGGTCCGATCATTGCAAATCCGGCTTTTCCCCATGGAGATTACATGCCATCGGGACGGTTATACACACCCCAGGCTCCTGGGTACTCCCAATCTCATATACATTATGCCGCACAACGACAAATGTGGGCATCTCAAGCTTATAGACAAGCACCGGTGCCAGTCATGCAACAGCTCCCCAGGGGGAGGGAGGTTCATATTTTGATCGACATAGCTTATGAGACAGGAAAAGCGAAGCCAACATCTATGGTTAGTTTTTATTCATTTGTCCCTGTATCTGCTTAAATGGGGAACTCCAGGGAATATGAGAAGGTACTTCGGTAAACTACGAAATCCATCCCCCCGCTTTGTTCGAACATGTGAAAACATTTCTTATTGGGCCGATGATGACATTTTGCCCGGGATTTCCCTGGGACTTCTCTTCCATGGTCCTTCGTGAGACAGTTGTTTGGCGGGATGTTATGAAAAAGGACCCAAATCGGCCTTACTTCGAAGGCCGGTTTATCAAAGCAAAGCCCGGAGCAAAATCAGATGGCACCCTCATCTTTGCACCATCTGCTAAGCCCATTGATTTTCAGCTCGTCATCAGTCAACGGCACTGGGCACAGGTAGAGGAGTTTATGGAGGATGTATATGATACCCAAGCACAACAGGTATGTCGAGGTTCCATTCTCTAATAAATATACATGTGCTTAGCTTCATTTGATCAGAATGAAAAGCGCAAGACGCCCCCAAGCCCTGAGAAGGACCGAAAGGGATCAAACACATTGAGCAGACCGCGCTCAAAGAAAGCTCATACAGCTACCATTAATGAGAAGGATGCCGATCTGTTTACAGCCTCGGATGAGCCCCATGTTGTCCTAGGCTCCATTTCTTTGACCCCATCTTTAACCCCGTCTTCAACCCCATCTGCCATATCAGCTCTTGCCTGTTCAAATAAATCTGTGGAGTCCCAACCATCTCAATCAAAAGATTGTAACCCAGTGAGTAGCTTATCTCTCCGGTTATCTGCTATTATTTAATTCATCTAACAGGTTGCATATGAACAAATTAATTCCGAGAGCATCAAAAACAGCATCATTCATATTGGCGGCCAATCCCATATATCCGAAGACCAGAGACAGCGTATGAGTTCATATCATTAGCCAGGGATATCAACAACTGATATATTAACAGGTGATCGGAAGATCACTGATCGCATTACCTGCTATTTGGTAAATGTGATCCCGTTCCCGACACTCTGCAATATGACGAAGAAGGAGAATCTTATTATCAACAACAGTACCCACAATGCAGATTTGATCTACGACATGCATGGCCCCTTGCTCGGTCGGGGGTCTTTCAAAACGGCAATGCAAGCATCAATGTCGTGGACCCAACACCCCAAATCCGGACTTGGTGCAAATGTCCCACAAGGGACAAATTTCCCCATTGCGCTCAAACGGCCATTTGAAAGCAGACGGACCGGGAACATCAAACGGCTGAGTGTGGCCGATGAAAGTGCCAAAATCCATACAGAGGCCACCTTGCTGGGCTGGGCACAGTCACTTCTCAACTATACATATGAGTTTATTGACACATTTATTCAAGCCCAAACATCTCAACCAGTCCCTTTCGATATCCCTCGTGTCCGCTTTGTCCATGCAGCACTTGCCTATTCCCAAAAATCAGTTGACTCCTCCAATCAATTTACGACATCCCATCGTGCTGTTTATCTATTGGAAGAGCTTCTGGATCCTTTTGTGGGTCCCTTCATCAAATACGTTCATAATGGGTCTGCCAAACCACTTCCCGATCCGGATGAAGTTGGCTATGAAATGGCTAAATTTTTATGCTTCCTACAACATGTGCAATATGTACAGACACACGGACAGGTTTTCATCTCTGATTTTCAAGGTGACATAGACTCCATATCAGCAACACAATCTCAGCTGATTTAATTAGGCTCAGGGGACCTTCTGACGGACCCTCAGATCATGACCAAACCGTTTGTTGTTTTTATTGGACCATCAATATTATGATTGACATTATCTCAGGGAAATCACAGAGTCCATTTCGTCGACAGGGAGAAAGGAATCAATATTTGGGGAAGGAAATGTAGGGACAGCTTTTGATAACTTCACTATTCAGCATGAGTGCAATATTTACTGTGAATGGTTCAAATTGGAACCATTCTGAGTACTTGTACTTCTTCTGTATTTCCAGTTGGATATAATTTGTGTCGCGAAACGAGTATATTGAGATCAACTATATAGATCCAGCAGCTAAATGGTGATGACGGATCACTGCCATCACCGTGCGGCTAACTGGTGATTAACGCTGAATCACTGGCACGGAACGGCCATCATGCCCATCAATGTTTGGATGGGCGTCCCGAGGCTTGACAGTCTCGGTTTCCATAATGTTGACCCGAACTTACCTCCTCCGAGCTCCGGCATGATCAAAAGTGGAGCTTTAGCATGGGTTCTACTGCAATATACGGTCATCAGCGTTATGGGCTCTTGGCGCCAGCTATCGTAAATGAAGCAAATATCAACATTGTAGTCTGAGAGTCAAAGTTTCGATGATAGCTGGGGCTTGCAATGGCCTGTGAAACATGTGTGGAGTTGGCACATTTTCCAATGTACTATCAACCCGAAACACTAGTTGCTATTCAGTGCGCATTAGATCGGAGCCCGCAGAACTGTGCTGCGACTATAGTCGGTCGGAATCAGAACTATGCTAGAAAAGGGAAATTCATATTGCTGCCTTACCGAGTAAAATGGTTCAGAACACGTTGCAGCACTAATTGTGCTACATGGATTCGACTATAAAGCCTATAGAACGATGCAAGCTGACCCCATCATCGCCTGAAGCTTACTCTATTATGAAGACTCCTCAAGTCCTCTTTATCTGTGCCGCTATCTTTACCACTGCCGCTGCTCAGACCCGGTGCGACTTCAATACATTCCGTCAATGCACCAACAGCTGTCTTGGTGAGCTGAGATCACCTGAACCGGTAGGGATAAGCTAACCGACAAATAACACCACTATCACATCTCCAGATATCTGCAATAATATGGCCACGGAAGCAAGCAGATTGCCATTCTCATACAATCCCCCTGACCGTAACCAGTGCCGCCCCAATTGTGCCCGTGAGTCTTATCGGCCCTCTCTCCTCCAAACTACAACACCTGGTTCACATGGACCAATGCTACTTAGGCAAATCCGGGTGTCCTGAAAATACACAATTCGAGGGTAGTGAGAGTGGGGCGCCCATCCAAGGGCTTAGCGGGAGATCATTGCGATTCTAGCAAATAGTCGAGTAGCAGGTACTTTGATGTTACCTATTCACTTCGCGCTCGTGGTATGCGTTAATTCGCCTCAGTGGAATTTATTTGTCATAGTGGATATCTGTGGCATCTTAAGTGTGTGAGTGCAACACCGCTACCATACCATGTTATTACATCATAGAGAGAGCATTCAGCCAGGAATCCGAAGGGTGGGTTTGACCCTTGTGGAGCTAAAATCCCTCCTTCATGCCCTTCCCCTCGCCTTATCGGGACTGAGGTGCGGACCACAATTTTAAAACCCAATTCTATTGATTGTGATGGCAAGTTGCACAGGTCACGATCAATTGAATACACTGAGTTGAGATGGGATTGCAAACTACATAACTACGATGAAGTATGTTTCAATATTATGATTTGACAACTCGAGCTCCAATGAGTAGGTTGAGTTCACATCGGAGATCAACGCTCTCAAAGGAGAATGAGCAAACCGATCGCTACCCTGTTTCGCATCAAGCTGAGGGACTAGATTAAACTTGAAGAGGTATATTGCAATACTACCCCAGTGAGTATACACACCTAGATATAAGAAGCGGTATGGTGACAAGAACAAGTTGACCGTTTGCGGTCACACTAATATTTGGATTGCTGGTGTAGATGACGGTAGACCACAAGAGATGAGAGCGTCACTTTTGGTTTGGGATATTTAATTGAATTTTTGGCAGCGAGCTGGCATATGGCCTGGAGAGGCGCGGCTGTCCTGTACATAGACCTCACGGTGATGGATTTTGAACGATTTATTTAGCTTGCTTTTGCATAGACCCTATCTCCCCAAAGCTTTGTCAATCTAGAAGGGAATGATAGTATGCCTCATTTTCCTAGTGCAAATGAATGCAGACATACCCCTTATGTTGTGTGCAACATGGAAGTAAAGCCGACAGGAGAACCCGGTCATGGACTAGGGGCTGCCATCCACACAATGAAATCACCGTGGAAAGTAGTGCTCAGGTAGAGACATGCAAGCAGGGTGAAGGATGAGTTGGCTAAAGGGATGGTGAACATCGAGCCAGGCAAGAAGAAATCATAAAATAAGATATGGTCGGTCCGCCGAAGCACCTGATCAGCTTGAAGGTTGACGACAGTCCTTGCCATGCATCAAGTCTACGGGTATTCCAGTCCATGAGGGGTCCAAATAACCCCGGTCCCTTTGCCAGTATCAGGCGGAAGTCATATTGTGTCAACCTGGCTCCGGCGATGAAGGACTGTCCATGTGCATCCTATGGATCAGCTGAACGACCTCGGGCTTGATCAAACCCCTTGCGGAAGCGCCTCAATCATCATTACATACACACCCGTTCCCTTGCTCTCACTTCCTTCAGATCTACCGCTCCCCCGATCACTTCCTCATTTTGAATATCATAGTCTTCATCGTAACATGCTCATGTAGCATATTCCATTGGCGAAGCATTACCCACAGAAGTCGCATCCGAGGAGATATTCACATGTTACTCAGACGGCACAGTCAGCTTCTGGTACTTGGGCTTGAATGACCGTACTCAGAGCACCGGTAAGACTTGCCGAGCAGCCTCGGCTAATGAGGATGCTCCCATGTACAGATCCACGGTGGCACTGGGCCGCACCCACGCTCTACTCGGCCGGACAATAAAATGTCAACCGATAATGAAGCCCATTTTCCCACTAACTTCTATTTTAAATTATTCTTTGTTGCTCAGGATATTTTCCTACTACGCTTGTCTCTTACAGATGTATGGCATCCTATGGCACCCCTTCAGACCTTTGACCCATCTTTCGGGGCCCTGTTGAGTGTCGTCTTCGCATAACAAACCTGAATACGGAGGGGCGAAAAACCATCAGCTCAAAGTGGGTCCATGCGTGCCATGATTACTATCAATGTGAAGCAAGCAGTCCCATGGAATTACTGCAAATGGCCGCTGGATATTGACTGCGGGATCTTCAGAATTCTCCAACGCTCACCTGATCACCCGACCTCGGAGGACTTCGTTGCAATGATGGCCCCAAGAGGTGGATTGCGGCTAATGATTACACATGCTACCTATCACCGGATATTAGCCATAAATGCGAGAACTCCTTATGTTTCCGATATCGTGTTCTCACTACGGGGACTAAGTTACAGGCTAAGTACTGCGTCTAGAGCGGCATGAGTCACACTGAAGCGATGGGAATAAGATTGTCATATGTCCTTACACCAAGTGTGGATTTGCTAAGCCAAATGATACAAACTCCCAAGGCCCCTGGTACCAAGATATGGTGCGAGTCACACTCGATGAAGTTACGAAGCCTGAGTTCAAGATAGGCGGGGGTCGTCATCGCGAGGGCTGTCAGTTACTGGTATCAGAGACATGGTTTGAGTAGTTCGTCACTGCTCGCTCCAAGAAGCCCATTCAAGTTGACAGGAACGGAGAGGATAGTCCGTATTTAACATAATGTAGAACATTTTGTAAATAGAATACGGGTGTTTTCTCCGAAGGTGGTTTGATTGTGTATTTCCTAATTGGCCAGTAGCCATAGTATTCCCTCCACGTATCAGAAAGTCAACTCAAGCAAGCTTGAGGAGATGTATATAAGCCGTTCATCTCGAGCACTTCCCTCCAGCACCTTCAGCCTCACGAGTCTCAAGCATCAGCTATTCAGTATAACAATGCATACTCAAGCTATCCTCGCCATTGCCATTGCCGCCGTCGGTGAGGCACACGCCTTGCTTGTTCCAATGGACACGAGACTGACGCTATGATCCACAGCTGGTGTTCATGGATTACCCCAGGCACTATGTGATAATGTAGGCTATACGGTTGTCAAGGGTGACAATTGCAACACAATTGGTGCCAGGTTCGGAGTTAGCAGGTAAGCGTGGATTATAGAATATCGCGACGAGTAAATCTCACCGCCTACAGTCAAGCTCTCATCGCAGCCAACCCAGATATCAACGCCGCTTGCACTAATCTATTCATTGGCGAGGTAAAATATCCCCTGGATAAATGAGGATTCTAAAGATTTGCTGATCAAAGATACAAACAGGTTGTGTGCATTCCTGGCACTGGACCTTGCAGAGATTATGTTGTGACCGCCGGTGACACCTGCGTCTCGATTGGAGTCAAGTTCGGAGTTAGCAGGTCAGCTTGAATCATAGGATATTGCGAGTACAAATCTCACGGTCTACAGTCAATCTATCATCGCAGCCAACCCGGAAATCAATGCGGCTTGCACGAATTTGCCGCTTGGCTTGGTTAGATCTTCAAAAAAAAAAGATCAGGAAATGTACTAACTTGTTCGGACTAGATCCTTTGCATCCCAAGCTAAGGGGTCGCAAATATTCCGGAATCTGGTCTTACCCTCCAATCGAAGCTCATCGAACTGAAATGTGTAGAATGTTTGTTCAACGAGGCATCTTGTCCACAGTTCGCGTGTAGATGGAATATTGCACTATATAAACCGGAAGATTGAATTTACCAACCATACTAACAGCCCTGTATTCAATCATTGTTCGACCCTCCTGCGCTCTTCACTGCCAAGAAGGCGGCTGGTGATCACACGTGCTTTGTGACAGACGCCCTAAGCTCAAACCTGGAAAACCTTTGAACACCTGGACAGGCCCAGTTCACCTCGCCCATTGCGAGGCACGTAAAAATAGGTTCTTCTCACTCTTGACTGCCTTCATCGCGAATACGGATATTCATACCTGTGGCCCCGATCCTGCACTCATTCTTGTCCATACAGATGATCAAAAGTTAAGGTCTCCGAGTCAGATCTCAGATCTGGCAACACTTTCTCGAATAGACGATTCGTGCGGGGTGAACCGTTCGTCCGTCAATATTCCCAGTCAAAACCATTTTGACCTAGATTGAGGTTAACAGATGTCTAGTGAGATTGTTTCAAACCGAAAGTTGGTGTACTGTGGTCCGGAATGATGTCTTTTGATTACCCCAAGCTCAATCGCTCACAACATCATTAAACACTGAAAATTCACCACCCACAGTTCATCCATGGACTGTGGTAGAATGTATCATTGAATAGAGCGTCAGACACTTATCCGTTCAAGAATTTGAAGGCTACAGATTCAACGTTCAACACTTGATGTGGTACAAGTTCTTACTCCGCGTTGTTTCCTCTTCCCTACGGGGACGAGTTTTTTCCACCAGTCCAATATATTGAATGTGGTGACTCTCAGTCCTCAACTACCCCGAGGTTCACGTTACGTTTAACGTAAAAAAATATACTTGGTTGAAATGGGGTATGCAAATGCGCGAACCCATGATGAAGCGTGTTTCAACACTGTGTTTTTGGGACTAAAATGCTGATGATTGAATCGAGCTCGTAACATACACTCTGCGATGGGCGCAGGATTGACACAATATTTCCAAAAGCAGGTTGGAAAACACCGACAACTGCCCCGGCAAGGACCCAACTGGAGAAGTCATGTTGCTGCCAAGCCTATTGACAACAAGGGATGCTATGCTACTGCAGGCACCCAAGTATAAAGGCAGCAGCATAGCAAGAACTCAACCTCAGTTCGTCGTCGAAGCTTCCACTACATAATGAAGATCCCTCAGGTCCTCCTCGTTTGTATTGCTATCTTTGGCACCTCTGCCACTGCTCAGGTTTGCGATGTCAATGGGTTCAATGCCTGTACCGGCAACTGTCTTAGTGAGCCAAGGCTATCCAAAATTAAGGAATTGAGCTAACTAAAAAGCACGATGATGATTGCTCCTTGCCAGATCTCTGCAACAACATGGCTGCGGAAGCAAACAGACTACCATTCCAATACACTCCCCCAAACAGTGGTCAATGCCGCCCTAGCTGTGCCAGTAAGTCTCAAGTTTTCAGTGATCTTTCCCAAGTGACAGCTCCTGACTCACCTAACTTTCTCTTAGGTCAGTTTGGCTGCTAAAATCATATAATTTGACAGCAACATTGAGACTGAGACACTCATCAAACATAGCTGATTGGTCAAATATTCAAGGTCTTTTAACATTTATTACTTGTTGTTTTTGTATATGCAGATGCAGCTCAGTGAGGGTTGATTAATGACTTGTTGTTGATATTAAGTATACAAATATTGTCTGAAGTGTGTTTTGTAGAGAGATGAGAACTACGGTACAGTTAGGACATGTAAGATGTAATAGGTATCAAGTGGGCTCACCTCAGCACTCGTACGAACGAGGACTGAGGGAGCAGTAGGTGACGAGAAGACAAAGGTCTATATACTGCGGATCATGGTCTGCATGGTACGGAGGAACAGTAACTACCTGTCTAAGTGAAAATGGTGAGTACTGTAAGTGTTATATCGACATGTTCATGCCTCGAGCTATCGTGTGCGTCCCGAGGTCTTGGGTGTGTGTTTGCGAAAATCTAACACTCCCCTTCAAACTGTGGTGAGACTGAGGGCACGGGTGAAATGCTTGACCTTTGGAGATGGGAGCACCTTCATGAATATATCGGCAACCATGTTGTTTGTGGGACAGTAAATGAGTCGAAGCTTGCCTTCTTCGATGGTCCAGCGTATGAAATGATAGCATATGTCGATATGCTTTGTGCATGCGTGAAATTGGTGGTTTTGGGTGAGGGCAATGGCAGATTGATTGTCAGAGTAGAGGGTGGTGGGGGATGAGATCGGCGCGAAAATTTCTGAAATGAATGAGTGAAGCCACAAGGCTTCTTTAGCAGCATGAGTTGCAGCAACATACTCGGATTCCATGGTAGACATGGTTACAAGCTCCTGCCTTTGGCACTCCAGGACATGGCACCTCCGTTTATCATGAAAGTGAAACCTGAGGTCGAACGGCGGTCCTCAGCCATGGATCCATTGGCATCGGCATATCCTTCAAGGGGGCTTTCGGTACCTCCATATGTGAGCCAGAATTTGTGGGTGGACTTCAAATAGCAAAATACCCATTTTACGGCCTCCCAATGTGCTTTTCTGGGATTGTGTGAAAAGTGCGAGAGGAGTTGGACTGCATAAGCAATGTCCGGTCGAGTTCCAAGGGCGGTGTACATAAGCGTACTGACAGCCTCGCGATATGGTATTTTGGCCATGTGCACTATTTCGACAGTCATGGTAGGGCACTGGTCTGTTGTGAGGCAAATGGAGGGGTCCATGGGGAGGGAGGTGGGCTTTGCATCTTCAAGACCATAACAATGAATTGAAGCGTCAATGTACAATCTCTGCGATAACATGAGTTTACCCTCCTCGCGTAGTCTTTTTACCTCAATCCCCAGTAGCCAGTGTATTTCCCCCATGTCTGTTATCTCCACAAAATCTTCAATGCGTCCCTTGAGTGCTTGGACAAGCGGAAGGCCGGTTGCGGCAACAGTGCAGTTGTTGACATGGACGGCAAGGATGGTGAGTTTGTCGGCATTGGTTTTGAAGAAAACACAAGGGTTGCTCTCAGCGTGGGTAAGTTTGGAGTTGTTGATGAGAATTTCACACAGTCTTTGGTACCATCGGCGGCCTGACTGCTTTAGTCCGTATAATGGCTTCTGAAGCAAACAGACCTTGTTGGGGTGTTTGGGGTCCTCAAAACCAGGGGGCTGTTTCATGTAAATCACCTCTCTCTCCTCGAATTTACCATTTAGGTATGCTCCCTTAATGTCAATCTGGTGTATTTCCATATTGCGAGCTGCTGCAATGGCTAAGATGGCCCAGATTGATGAGAGGCAAGCAACTGGTGCATAGGTGTCAAAGTAGTCGACCCCTGGCACCTGCGAGAAGCCCTGTGCCACTAGTCTGGCTTTGTAACGCACCACATTCCCAGCTGCATTCTTTTTGGCTCAGAACACCCAATTTGATCTGACCACGTTGACTCCAGGAGGCGCATTGACAAGTGTCCAGGTGTGTGCGTTGCCTAGCATGGTTATTTCCTCACCCATACCACCTCTCCAGAAGTGTCCATCTTTTCGTTTGTTGAGTTCCCGCCAATTCTTGGGCTTGAGGGATTCAGCTGACTCCATTTCGGCTGCAAGGCATTGTACAACATCCCATTCGAATTCTTCGACCATAGTTACTGCACGGCCTTCTAGGATATCAAGGGCTTTTTGACTAGGTATGCGAATTTGAGAGGGGCATTCTGAGGGGGTCTCGATTGCAGGCTGAGGGGGATTTGGGCTGATTTTGTTGACAGGTGTCGTTGCTGGGATATTGGGGATGTGTGAGGGTGTGGATGGTTGCTCAAGAGGGATCTCGTTTGTGAGCTGCTCCTCCCCTTCGAGATCCTTCTTGAAATAAATGTTGTGCTCAACTTTGACAGCACCAGTGTCCTTGAACCATACTTGTACGCCATTGCTCTCGGTGTCGAAGCCTAGCCATTGGGCTCTTTTCACCCAATCACTCAACTTGTTCCCTCCAGGCTGGTGTACCCAGCATTCCTCTCCCCACTCATGTACTTCTCGCAAGTCTGGACGCTTCCCGAACACCAATTCGAAGGGGGTCTTTCCTTTGGTTGCTTTTGTACCAGTCCGATTCATAAGCTATACAATATGGCGTACTCCCTCAGCCCACAGGAACTTCAGCAGGCAAGGTTTGTAATTCATGGCTCGAACTCTTTCCATGATGGTGTGGTTGCGATGTTCCACAATACCATTGTGTTGTGGAGTGTTGTGTATGGTGAGTTTGATTCGTGTTCCTCTAGCTTTCAAATGAGACTGGAGACTGAAAAGCTTCGCTGGTGTATTCTCCTCCCCTATCCAAGTGCAACGTTTTAATGCGGACGCCAAATTGGGTTTTGCACCAAGCTTCGAAATGCTTATAGGAGTTGAAGGCCTCCAATTTCTTTGCAAGAAAATTGATATGAGTCCAGCAGGAGTAGTTGTCCGTAAAGGTGATGTAGTATTTACGGCCCTTCTTAGTTTCGACTTGACTGGGTCCCCAGATGTCTGAATGGACCTCCTGCACAAAAGATGTGGAGGGTTCCCCTTGGCGCTGTTTGGCTATAGGCAGCTGTGTCGACTTGGCTACTATGCAAGACTTGCATGATATTTTGTTATCTCCACTGGGCTCGAGCTTGAGTCCAGTTACCATACCATCGTGAACAAGTTTCACGATGGCCTTTGGTGAGATATGTCCAAGGCAGCGATGTATCATGTCTAGGGTAAGTGGTTCCCCAACGGCATTAACCTCTTGTTCAACCTGCCTAACTATTCTGTATAGGCCACAGTTGTCCCTTGGGATTTTGGCTATTTGCGTACCCCCTGGATCCCTGATGATGTATTTGCCATTGCTGAAAGTGGTAGTATAACCTGCATCATCGAGTCAGCCAACAGAGATCAATGTGTATCCAGCCTCAGGTGTGTATAGCACTTCACTTATTCGAAGTTTTGATCTTGTATTGCCATTAGGTACATCAAGGATTATGTCTCCCTTGCCTGTAGCACTAAAACTTTGTTTGTTTGCAGCCCGTAATGGTTTTGGCTTGATTGCTTGGAAGGTTTCAAAAGCATTTTGATAGGGGGAGATGTGACATGATGTTCCAGAGTCAATGATCTCAATTTGAGTGGAGGTAGGTCCCAGTTCTGCCTGTCCAATGATGATCTCATCATCAATTGCTGTGCAGATCTCCTCCTCTGCTAACTCCAACATGTGCTCCCCTTCAATCTCACCACATTCCATGGTCACCCCGACTTGGGGTATCCAATCTCTGTCATCGTTGTCTTCATTGATGGCGACTTCAGGGGCTTCTGAGATCTCGCCGATTTCGACTGCTAGAGATTTGTCTTTGAAATCATCAATGGTCATGTTAGCTGCTGCAGGCTTGGCAGGGAGGTGATTCTTCCCGGCTTCCCCAGATCTTTTCTGACGCTTGGGACAGTCCCTTTTCCAGTGTCCAGTTTCACCACATTCGAAACATGCTCTGGATTTGCCCTTGCCTTTTGGCTTGGGTTTTGATTTCCCCCCTTCGATGGTCATGGCTTCGTTGTTATTGCTATTCTCGGCTTTTGATGACCCTTTATTGCGATTGCAAGATTGCTCCCACTCATCCGTGATGATCATAATCAGTATCTCGGGGCTGACATTGTTGGTGGGCATCCCGTTTAGTTGTGCAAGCAGTTTGGCAGATGATAGTTGTCCAGCCGTGTACGTTGCAAGCCAGTGGGGTAAGGATTGTATAATGGTGCTCTGGTAATCATTGTCGCTGATAGTGACACCCACAGCTTCGAGCTCAGAGTGTTTGGCATGGAGGTCATTTAAGAATTTTCGAACATCACCTCTGTCAGGACATTTGGATGTGAGGAACTCCTGACATAGTTGCATGCACAAGAATTCACTCTTGTAAGTGTATTCCCTTACAATGGCATCCCACACATCTTTGACAGTTGGTAGTTTGTTGACAACAATTAGGGTGGAGTAGGGAACGCGTTGTGCAATTAATGAACAGGCAATGTTTTCATAACATTCCCATTCAAGCATCTCGGCCGTAGTGCCTAGCACTAGGGTAGGTGAAGGGACAGCAGTTGTAGCGGTGCTGATGCTTGATCCAGCAGATACAGTAGACACAGATGGAGCAGGGGTAAGGGTGACAGTTGGCATGGTAGCCACAGGGCGAGCTTTACTCCCGTCAAAATGGCCCCATAGGCCTTTCCCTCTTGCAGCCGACCTGAATAGCAACTCGAATTGTGCCCAGTTTGCACTGGACTGCTCCAGCATAGGGATGGATCGGGGGAGGATATTGCTTGTGCTCATAGAGTTCATGGTGAAAGGTTCGTAGGTTAATGAGTGTCACAAATTTCTGTCCAGAAAAAATTTGTTTAAGGCGGGGCCCATAACCTGTAGAGAGATGAGAACTACGGTACAGTTAGGACATGTAAGATGTAATAGGTATCGAGTGGGCTCACCTCAGCACTCGTACGAATGAGGACTGAGGGAGCAGTAGGCGACAAGAAGACAAAGGTCTATATACTGCGGATCATGGTCTGCGTGGTACAGAGGAACGGTAACTACCTGTCTAAGTGAAAATGGTGAGTACTGTAAGTGTTATATTGATGTGTTCATGCCTCGAGCTATCGTGTGCGTCCCAAGGTCTTGGGCGCTGTGATGGTATTGGTAGGGTAGGTATGTAATATGTGGCTCGGACAACCACTACCTATATCAACCAGTACCTCGTAATGCGATTCTGGGGCGTCGGAGACAGCTCTTGAAGAGAGGGATTCAACTTTTGAAAGGGGTTTTTGAGGGGGTAGAAGTATAGAATGTGTTTTCTCGAAAATATACCCAAGGGCACCAAGTGTACTCTGTGGGTGGTCTCTGGTGTAGTAGTAACAAGGCTCTGCTTGTAGCTACAGTCTCTGATCTCAATATCTCTGATCTCGAAACTTGGGGGAATCTGCACTACCCCACTAGGTTTCTGTCTCTCTGTGTCTCTAGGCCTAAGGGGAATCTAAACTACCCCTGAGCCTCAATATCTCTCTGTGAGCCTCCCAGACTCAAACAATAGTCTCAACAAGCTCTCTTGACGATCACAGTTTGTCTCTACTGTTTTCTGAGTGGTCTAGGACCAAAGCTCTCACTTAGTTGCCTTAATGCACACAATAGTACAAGATAATGAAATCGTTAATTCCCGAATCTCGTGGTCTCGAAGCTGGGGCAGCAAGTGCTTGCCTTTCACCTCTCCTCCACGCTGTATTTATATGTTTTTGGTAGCTAGGAAACAGCCCAAGTAAATAAGGAAATATTAGAGAGAGTAATGCTAGTATACACAATTGGTCCAACATTCCCCTGCGTAATAATGCTTTTCCACCCGGTATTGGTCCTGGCTGCCTGTTGTAGACTCGTTTCGAGTCATCGAGACACTGCTGGCGTCATTTCGTGGGTCATCACGACGACCTGCAGCTGTTTCAACATGCCCGGGAATGTTCTCTACCCATATACACATGCCTTCCGCCTCCGTGCGTCTACCCTATTGGTCTCCTCCCAACCCAGCATTCTGGTACACTGTTCCTATACCCTTCTAGTATCTTGAACTGGCAGTGTGTTGCTTATGCATCGTGCAGATAGCCCGAGATAGTCCAACGACTCCATCATTTGTCCTTTGATCCGCTATTGGACCCTGCAAAGCCTTTCAAGGTACTTGATCAGTCATCGAGATGCCATTGCGTGTATTGTATTGTCATAGCTATCCCCTTGGGGTTGCCTGATAGGCTTGCGCTATTACACCGAAAATCGAAGCATTGCTAAAATGGGCCATTATACCCCTATATACCCATGGCCCAGCAATAGCTACGATGTAATCATCTCGATATACCCATAACACCCCCTACAATGACCCTAACCCGACTGGTATGTCATGTAAGGACCTCTATGAGGCTACAAGGCACCCCAGGAGTCACTCAGTGGCTACTAAATAGCTATTGTATGGCTTCGAGAGTGAACAAAAGGTACAACAGGCAGCATCGCGGCTGTACACACTCAGAGATGCACCAGGTATAGAGAACGTTGTCAGTAGAAACTCCCTGATCATGAGGGAGGAGCTCACAACCATATAAATGGCCATCGAGATGACCTGAGAAGACTGAGGGCCCCTCATTCGACTATCTCGAAGGGAACACATAGGGCAGTCTAGTGCTGACTAAGGCCTTTGAGAAGATCGTGTGGCAGCCATCGAGAAACTTGGTAGACAAACTTTTGAGATACCTCAATCAGTAATGAACAGTGTTCCTCACCCAAATAAAATGGCATACAATGTACTGAGAAAACAATGTACCGACTGCTATATTAAGGGCAGGGATGATGTTCTATCAAGAAGAGGGGGACTATGGCTATTGCCCAAGAAATGTAGACAGAAGACATCAGCTGAGGAATTACATCTGAGGCCGCGTCAGCTTGTCTGATCGCGATACGATGATCGGAAGGACCACCAATTGTCAGGAGAACCAATAGAGACGAATGAAGAGTGGAACGAATAGAAAACCTATTAAGCTACGGACGCGTAAGCCTATCAGGCAACCCCAAGGAGATAGCTAGGGCAATACAATACATGCAATAGTATCTCGATGACCAATTGAGTACCTTGAAAGGCCTTGCAGGGTCCAATAGCGGATCAAAGGACAAATGATGGAGTAGCTGGATTATCTCGGACTATCCACATGACGCATAAGCAATGCATGGCCAGTTCAAGATACTAGATGGGTATACGAATGGTGTACCAGAGTGCTGGAACAGGAGGAGACCAAACAGGTAGACGCGTGGAGGCGGAAGGCATACGTATAAGAGTAGAGAAACCCCCGGGGCGTGTTTGAAACAGCCACTATTACACCGAAAATCGAAGCATTGCTAAAATAAGCCATTATACCCCTATATACCCATGGCTTGGCAATAGCTACGATGTAATCATCTCGATATACCCATAACACCCCTACCATGACCCCAACCCGACTGGTATGTCATGTAAGGACCTCTATGAGGCTACAAGGCACCCCAGGAGTCAGCCAGTGGCTACTAAATAGCTATTGCATGGCTTCGAGAGTGAGCAAAGGGTACAACAGGTGACATCGCGGTTGTACACACTCAGAGATGCACCAAGTATCGAGAATGCTGTCAGTAGAACTCCCTGATCATGAGGGAAGGGCTCACAAGCCATAGAATGGCCATCGAGGTAACCTGAGAAGACTGAGGGCCTCTAATTCGACTATCTTGAAGAGGACACATATAGCAGTCTAGCACTGGCTAAAACCTTCGAGAGGATCGTGTGACAGGCATCAAGAAATTTGGTAGACGGATTTTCTAGATACCTCGATTAGTAATGAACAGTGTCCCTCACCCAAATAAATGGCATACAATGTACTAAGAAACAATGTACTGGCTGCTATATTAGACAAAGGGCAGGGATGATGTTCTATCGAGAAGAAGGGGAACATGGCTATTGCCCGAGAAACGCAGACAGGAGGTGTCGGCCGAGGAAATATATCCGAGGCCGCGTCAGCTTGTCTGATTGCGATACAATGATTGGAAGGACCGCCAATTGTCAGGCAGACCGATAGAGGGAGAATAAGGAGTGGAACAGATAGGGAATATGCTAAACTATGGACGCGTAAGACTATCAGGCAATCCCAAGGGGATAGCTATGACAATACAATACGTGCAATAGCATCTCAATGAGCGATCGAGTACCTTGAAAGGCCTTGCAGGGTCCAGTAGCGGATCAAAGGACAAATGATGGAGTAGTTGGACTATCTCGGACTATCCGCACGACGTGTAAGCAACGCGCGGCCAGTTCAAGATACTAGAAGGGTATATGAACAGTATACCAGAACGCCGGGTTGGGAGGAGACCAATCGGGTAGACGCGCGGAGGTGGAAAGCATGCGTATATGGGAAGAGAACCTCCCCGGGTATGCTGAAACAGCCGCGGACTGTCGCGATAGCCCACGAAATGACGCCAGCAGCATCTCGATGACTCGAAACGAGTCTATAACAGGCAGCCAGGACCAATACCGGGTGGAAAAGCGTTATTATGCAGGGAAATGTCGGACCGACTGTGTATACTAGCATTACCATCTCTAATATTTCCTTATTTACTCGGGCTGTTCTCTAGCTACCAAAAACATATAAATACAGCGTGGAGGAGAGGTGAAAGGCAAGCACTCGCTGCCCTAGCTTCGAGACCACGAGATTGGGAATTAACGATTTCATTATCTTGTGCTATTGTGTGCATTAAGGCAAATTAAGTGAGAGCTTCAGTCCTAGACCACCCAGAAACAGTAGAGACGAACTGTGATCGTCGAGAGAACTTGCTGAGACCATTGCTTGAGTCCAGGAGGCTCACAGAGAGATATTGAGACTCAGGGGTAGGTTAGATTCCCCTTAGGTCTAGAGACATAGAGAGATAGAGACTCAGTGGGGTAGTGCAGATTCCCCCAAGGTTTCGAGATCAGAGATATTGAGAGCCAGAGGCTGTAGTTGCAAGAGGAGACTTGTTGCTACTACCACAGAGACCACCCCAGAGTACACTTGGTGCCCTTGGGTATATTTTTGAGAAAACCCATTATATATTTCTATTCCCCCAAAACCCCCTTTATAAAGTTGAATCCCTCTCTTCGAGAACTGTTTCCGACACCCCAGAATCGCAATTCGAGGTACTGGTTGATATAGGTAGTGGTTTTCCAAGCCACATATTACACTCCTACCCCACCAATACCATTACACCGTGGACTGTCGCGATGACCTACAAAATGACGCCAGCAGCGTCTCGATGACTCGGAATGAATCTACAACAGGCAGCCAGGACCAATACCAGGTGGAAAAGCATTATTATGCAGGGGAATGTTGGACCGATTGTGTATACTAGCATTACTCTCTCTAATATTTCCTTATCTACTCAGGCTGTTTCCTAGCTACCAAAAACATATAAATACAGCGTGGAGGAGAGGTGAAAGGCAAGCACTTGCTGCCCTAGCTTCGAGACCACGAGATTTGGGAATTAACAATTTCATTATCTTGTACTATTGTGGGCATTAAGGCAAATTAAGTGAGAGCTTCGGTTGTAGACCACACAGAAACAGTAGAGATGAACTGTAATTGTCGAGAGAACTTGTTGAGATTATTGTTTGAGTCCGAGGGACCCCCAGAGAGATATTGAGGCTCAGGGGTAGTTTAGATTCCCCTTAGGCCTAGAGACACAGAGAGACAGAGACTTAGTGGGGTAGTGCAGATTCCCCCAAGTTTCGAGATCAGAGATATTGAGATCAGAGACTGTAGCTACAAGCAGAGCTTTGTTACTACTACACCAAAGACCACCCACAGAGTACACTTGGTGCCCTTGGGTATATTTTTGAGAAAACCCTTTATACATTTTCTATACACCCCAAAACCCCTTTTAAAGTTGAATCCCTCTTCTCAAGAACTGTCTCCGACACCCCAGAATCGCATTTCGAGGTATTGGTTGATATAGGTAGTGGTATTCCGAGCCACACATTACGCACCTACCCCACCCATACCATCACAGCACGTCCATCGTTCAGCAGATTTCCTGTCCGTTCCATTCCTGGTTCTCCCTCTATCGGTCTGCCTGACGATCGGTGGTCCTTCCAATTGTCATATTGCGATCAGACAAGCTGACGCGGCTTCAGGTGTACATTCCTCAGCCAACGCTCTCTGTCTGTGTTTCTCGGGCAATAGCCATAGTCTCCCCCTTCTCAATAGAACATCATCCCTGCCCTTAATACAGCAGTCGGTACATTGTCTCTTAGTACATTGTGTGCCATTTATTCAGGTGAGGGACACTGTCCATTACTAATCGGGGTATCTTGAAAATCCGTCTACCAAGTGTCTCGATGCCGGTCACATGATCTTCTCGAAGGTTTCCATTAGTGCTAGGCTGCTACATGATGTCCCCTTCGAGATAGTCGAGTTAGGGGCCCTCAGTCTTCTCGGCCATCTTGATGGCCATTTATATGGTTGTGAGCTCTTCCCTCATGATCAGGGAGTTTCTACTGACAATGTTCTCGATACTTGGTGCATCTCTGAGTGTGTACAACTGCAATGTCACCTGTTGTACCCTTTGTTCACTCTCGAAGCCATACAATAGCTATTTTAGTAGCCACTGACTGACTCCTGGGGTGTCTTGTAGCCTCATAGAGGTCCTTACATGACATACCAGTTGGGTTAGGGTCATTGTAGGGGGTGTTATGGGTATATCGAGATGATTACATCGTAGCTATTGCTGAGCCATGGGTATATAGGGGTATAATGGCTTATTTTAGCAATGCTTCAATTTTCGGTGTAATAGCGCGTGTTTGCAAAAATCTAACATGTTTCCCTGATTTAAAGGTTAGTTCAGTACATAGTAGTCTGTTGCTCCATGCCTGCATGCAATGCTCACTATCAAACCTCAGTGATTTATAAACACGACCCCCAGAAGATATCCTGTGAAATAGAAGGAGGGGACCTCTAGGCAATACCCCATATCTATCCTTTAAACAATCCTTGATTTGGATGCCCATACCTTTTTACTTAGAACCATCTTTGCCATGATGAAACTGCAGCCCTTATTTAGCCGCCCTTATTTAAAGGCAGCTGTCGTGTGTGCCATACTTGCACATACAGCTTATTATATGCCACTCAGACCAATCCCTGACACAATCTGAGTGACTCACATTTGAAAGGTTAGAAGAAATTCATCAACTTGGTTCATCAAATTCATAGAACGAGTCCATGATAAATGCCAAGGGGATAAATGAGAATATTTTTCAATGTCTTGGATCTAAACTGGGGATCCAGGGGAACATCTCGACTGCACCCCATATCATTGATCAATATAAGTGCCAAAAGTGAGATCCTGGATATGTGGAACAATATTGTAACCCCCCGTGGCTCTTGTTGAGATCACATGTTTTGTTGCAAGAGAGATTAATAGAACCTGGTTGTCCTCAAGCTAGTGATAGCTGTAGTCAGCATTGTAGTCAGCATTGTAGTCAGCATTGAGCAAGCCTGCCTGCAGTCTTTGTCTAGTCTACTTTGTAGTCTAGGATATGCAGCACACTAGTACTGGGTTTTGTGGTTGGTAATTTAATGAACACTTTTGCCATTAGAATGAGCAAACCCTCACCAAGCTGGAATGGTGTATACAAAGCAGATGTTAAGTTATGGGGCAGGGGCGGAGTACGGGCAGCTAAATGCGGAGGTCGTGTACTATGTTAGCACAGACTCTAGACGGAGGTGGTGGACTTGGTGCGGAGTGGATCTTTGGCCTCAACGTATGTGTTGTGCCCTCGTGCTACCGCGATCCTATATTTCAAGGAACCAAGTTATCAGAGAAGAGTGGAGATCGGACAGAGAGTAGGAGGGGAGAACTAAGTCGATATTCAGACTAAGGTTACAAACTGGAGTACCTACAGCTTATATACAAGTGTCTATAGAATGGTAACTACAATGTGAATAGAGTATGCGGGGAACGTGGGGAACTATGGAGACAGGAAGGCTGTAGGTATTGCAACAATATAAATGTGAAACAGGAATGAACAAAAGATTGAAAAGGAAAGGTAAAGGAACGGAAGATTGATCCGAAGCGGAGAATGCGGAGAGATGAGGACATAATGGTTACGGATGTAACAGCAGATATGAAAATATACAATAGACAAATGAGACCTTAAAGTGCCTGCCAATCAACTATTCACTAGGCTATAAATGACCTCTGAACATTTTGACAGGTGATTCACTTCAGGAGCGAAGCCTTGACAATGTTGGACAACCAAACTTGCCTAAGGAAATGTAGTGGTGGATTGAGCAAATCAGGAGATGTAACTTGGGAAAGAGGGAATTATAAAGACTCACTAGCACAACTTGGATGACACCGGTTGTGGTCGGGGGGAGTAAATCCAAATGGTAAGCTATGTGCCTCTGTAGCCATATTGTTACAGATATCTGAGCAAGTCAGAACAATCATAATGCATGTCAGTTAGCTCAGTTCCTTGAGTTTGCATGGTTTTTGTATGGCAGCAACTCACTATTGCAACTGACAGTGCAAGAATTAAATCCATTGACATTGCAAACCCTGTTCACAGTGGTAGAGAAGATAGCGACAGAGAAGAGGAGAACTTGGAGGGGATTCATCGTGTAATGCTTCAACAATGAGAAGAGTTATCCTTGTATCACCTTTCATACCTGATTACGCCCGCTGGTGGCGTGGTGCCGCAATAGACTTCATCAAGCTTAGCGGCAGTACTGCCTCTCCAGTTCGGTGAGAATCAGGGCAGCAACGGATGTCTCCAGTGACAGTTTTGGGAATATTGACCCCAAAGTGCCTGTTGCATTCATTCGTCAGGGGCTATGCTCCCGTAAGATAAGGTTGAAATGTGTTCTATCATTATTTTCTGCAGTTAAACCTCTCATAACCTCTAGCATCCCGTGACACCGTCCAGCCATGAGCTATCAGGGGTTAAAGTGCATGAGGAAAAGACTAAAAATACATTTCGAGATTGGGGAAATTTTTTATAATATATATTCATTTGTTTATGACTAAAATAGGTTATAGACTGGGTCAGAACCAGGGCTTTCGACCTTTCCAATTAGCTCTGTCGTTTAAAAAAAGTTAGAGCTTCCTCCATGTGTTATTGGACCATCTATATTGCCGATGTACCTGTCAATTAATGTTATAGCCTAAAGCATGTCACGGTGTGATGGACAGTACTGAATGTATATTTCATTTACAGTGTCTGGACCTTGCACTGCTCCTGGGTTTATTTTTTACAAGGCATTTGGCCCTCTTTGAAGGACTCCTAGCGGCTTTAAGGCCATGACCCACGACAGAAACAAGGGTTGAAGCATGTATTCAGAAAATGAAAGTAAAACCAGTGATTGGTGACATTGGAATGCTAAATCACTGCGGGGTACATTTACATAGTTCAAAATGCATGGGGTATGAGGTATTGTGGACCTATGGGTATCGGGTCGGATTCCCGAGCATATCAACTTGGTATTTCGGAAATGGGATCGATTGCCTTGATATCCTATCGAAAGGTCGATAGTCCTTTTGGCTAACTTAGCCAAGGGGAAGGGAGTGGTCGGTGTCACATGACATACATACAAGCGCAAGTAACAGAGCATTGGTCATTCCAAGGGATTTCCCTCAAAACGACGAAGCCGAGATAACTGGCTCTCACGTTCGCAAGCTTAAAAACATGAGAATACACTTTTTCGATTGAGTATTGTAAACTGATATTGCGTACCTCTACTTAATACTTAAAAAGATCATTCTGGTCAGGCTCCACCGCACTAAAATTCAGCATAATAAACGCCGGCCGGCCGACTTTCCATAAGTGTTTCGCTCTGCTCGAGTGTTCAACACGCAGTACCTGCCTTTTATTTATTACACAGCCCACAGAGTACGTGAAAATGCAGTGTTGTTCGCTGCGGCAACTGCTAGAAGCTTTGAAAATAACGTCTGGTAAACTCTGGCAAATCACGGGATGGGTGCCCTGATAAGAATTGGCTTTATTATTATGATATCCGAAGAGGGGCAAGTAGGACAGCAGAATAAGGAGTTGATGTACACTATATGTATCCGTAGATAAGCGAAGGTTGATACGAATAGAAGAATATACCGAATTGTGAGCGCTCGTAGTGATGATAAGAGACCTTATAATAGCTGGGTCCCGAATATGTGACGGGAGTAGAGGGCCGTAAAATGATGAGGGATAGTAAATAGAAAAGGGATCGGCAGAGCATGCAGATCCCCTTGTTTTAGAACGTCCTTGGCGCTCAGGCAATGAAAGGATGAGTCAAGATGCAGTTTATGGATGAATGAAGGAACGAATGCGTGGGTATTGCGTCAGTTTGTAGTAGTATGCCGTGTCACGAGTTGGTTGGTCCACCGTAGTCAAGATCTACGGACCCCACTCGAGGATAAGTGGTGTAGTTTCCTGGATTCTAAAGCTCGTCATTGAGGCGGGAGAGACGGATAAGGAGGGCTGCGATAGGTTATGCTGTACAGCAAGGCCATAAGAAACAGAAGTCACAAAAGGATGTAATATACGAACGGAGACACCTCCGGATATGGTGACGGCGGGAGTAACGGTGCTTGCAGGGGAGGTAACATTTTCTGTTTCGGAAGGTGGAGATGCACTCTGGAGTATTGACGGCTCGTCACGGTCATCCAAATATGTGCCACCATTCATGCCGGCTGAACTGCTGTATTTTGTTGGGGATCGCCCTCGGGAGATGGGTTTATTCAGGATGGGGTTGACGAGACGCAAGTTGAGTATTAGAGGGCGATCACTTATTATGTCGCCGTCTTCTTGACCGGTTGCTACAGAAGTGGAACGGGATTCGGAGGGGTGACGAGAATCGCCGGCTAACGGACTGGCGTAGTGTGTTTGAGAGTAGGTAATGGGAAAGCGAGGGGATGTGGGGGAGGCAAGCACGGAATCAGACGCTGAGCGAGAGGAGGATGGATCGAGTCGGGCGGAGAGATTCTTGTTGTGGAGGTTGAAGGGAAGGCGGGCGTGCAGGTTGACCATTTTCCTTTGGGCGACCGAGCGAGCGTTCGTGTGTGGGTCAGCGCTCCATTGGTCATATAGACGGTGGAGGGAAGCACAGACTCACCCCTCCTTGGCGCGGACAATACCAGTAAGCTTTGTTTGGAGCGCACGTTGCCTGCGCGTAGCCTCATCATCGACGGTTGCACTGCGACGGGGGGATTAGTCCTGGTACGTGTCGCAAAGTACTGAGCTTACATCTGTGGTTCTGTCGGGATGAGATACGAGCGCTCGTCTGGCTGCGCCTGAGAGTCATATTAGGGCCCATCTAGAGTGAGGTGTGGGATGGATTCTTACGAGTTTGTGTGAGCGCTTTCTGTGGAAACAGCAGGTGAAGATGCTGAGCATGGTGGGTGAGGCAGAGAGAGAGACTCCCGGTGTCTGCCGGGTGTCACAATCAATCGTCATTGCATTATTATTATTATTAAGTTCACCTCCATTTCAGTCTGTGATGGGTGTCCTCCTTTTCCTTCTCCTCTTCCTATTCACTGTTCCCCTCAATGCCCTCCAGGTGCCCTTCGCGGTCCCCCGCAAAGAACACCGGTTCATCACTCCTCGCTTGGAACAGTATATTGACTCGCTTCTCACAAGATGGAATTCTTCAGGCCTTGCGGTTGCCATTGTCCGCAAAGACCCGTTCTCCAAATCCGGCTGGCACCACGAATTTGGCTCGTACGGTATTGCAAATGCCCGTGGCGACCCAGTAACCCCTGACACTGTCTTTGCCATTGCATCGAATAGCAAGCTCTTTACTGCTTATTCGGTTGGGCTCCTGGTCTCCAATACCACCCTCCGCGAACACACGGGTGGGGAACTCAAGTGGACATCGAAGGCTAAGCACGTATTTGGAGATAGATGGGGGCTTATGGACGACGACATGGACCGGGGAGTCAACCTTCAGGATATGCTTTCCCATCGTACTGGCATGCCCCGCCATGACTTTTCCGGCGCCGCAGGAGGAGTCGCTCAGATGGTTGCTATCCTTCCTCTCACCTCAATTACTCGTCTTATCAGCTGTTATAGATTCCAACCATGCGGTATCTCCGGCCATCTGCAGAATTCCGTCAGACGTTCCAGTATAACAATCTCATGTACGAAGCACTATCCTACCTCCCAGAGCTGCTCCTCAACCAGACATTCGAGTCCTACGTCACACAACACCTTTTCCAACCTCTGAACATGACCTCATCTGGATATAGTATAGAGGTTGCAGAGGAGCGAGGCACCCTTGCTGACGGGTTTCAGTGGACGATGAGAGACATCACTCAAGGCATCAACGGAACGCGCCGGCCCACTGTGCCATACTTCCAGAGACCCGGGGAGGAGAGAACCTGGGCTGGTGCCGGTGGTGTCCTGACATCGGCTCGCGACTTGGTGTGTATTTCTATTCAACTCCTAGACGAAAAAAAACCGTGTTTATACCAGACAGGCAATGTGGGTATCCATGTTACTTAATAATGGGAGACATCCATATACCAACGAGACCATCGTCCCTGAAGCTGTTGTCAACCATACAGCCACTGGGTTGACTGTCTCCGATGGCAAAGCTCCATATCCCGAACTGGTGCGCATACTAGATCCTGCGATCCTCTCCTCGGCTAAACCAATGCCCTTCAGAGCCCCAAGACATATGGTGCGGCCCAATGGCGATACTCTTATCGTGGTCACGAAATTATCGAGCACGGAGGCAATAACCCCGGATACAAGACCCAGGTCGCACGCTTCCCAAATGATAATCTTGCGATCGTAGCCCTCAGCAACGATGCTGCAGGGGATTACCTGATGGAGACGGTGAAATGGCGTATCGCGGACGATATTTTATTTGGGGAAGATCACAATATTGACTGGAATACCAGGTGGTTCTGTCCCTGACTGGTGCAGTATCGCGACCTCTGACTGTCCTTAGATACGAAGCAGCCTGGTCGTCATATATCAAAAAATCCCAGATCCTCACTCCCCGCCCGGATCGACCGGTACCTCCAACCGAATCGTTCACCCTCCTTGCTCAGCGGACCTTTACTCACCCTGCATATGGCACCCTTCAGCCGTGTCTAGTGCCTGAATCTCTATCCTCGACACCTTCAACGTTTCTTGCTCAGAATCGAGATACCCCACAATGGCAGGCACACGAACATTGCCCAGAAGTCCTTAGTAGTCTCCCAGTAAAGCGTATCCTTCTGGCCACAAACCTTTCGATACCAACCTTCATCGTTCCTTGGAAGCGAACATTCGCTACTCACCTCCGGCTCTCCCATTTCAATGAGAACCTGTTCAATGTCACCGTTCTCTTCACCAACGCCCAAGTCCGACGGAAAGAGGGCTATGCGAATATATCACCCACAGCCGAAGGGAATCAAGAATGGGAAGATGATGGAGATGTGGTTGTGGGCTTGGATGAGCGGTTTGAAGTTGAATGGGTTATTGGTGGTGATGAGGGCCTGGCGTTTAAGCGTGGGTTTTGGGGTAAAGAAGGCACGGTTTCGCAGGCTCCTGGTGGTGTTGGAAAGGATTCTGCGGAGGTTTGGTTTAGGAGAGTTGGCGTACCCTAACAGAAGCAATTGATCGAAGGGACGCAATGTACTAAACAGTTCGATCCAAGACAGCTGATAATTGTATCATCGTATCTCGTTCCTGTACGTAGTTGCATATGATACATCAACGATTTCAACGATTTCCTCATCGTCCTCTTATTTTCTCGGAAAATAAGTACAGATAATCAAATCGCCACGAGAATAGGAAGCCATAATGCGCCCGTTTTCATCACTTCGCTCTCAGTCGTATACTCCTCAATAATGGCACAAAATAAGATGCGTTCCTAAAGGGCTCTTCAGGAATATATGGACATCTGGATATGATCTCCTGGACTGTTTATTTTTCAGTATCTTTATGCCAGGCAATCTGCTAACGCGAGATTGAGTATGAGAAAACTAATCCAGTGACTCTAATTCGCCGATACCCCACCCTCCAAGGCTTCTTCAGTGCTGCTAGTGTCTTCACTACTGAACACTCTTTCTATGCTTCATAAAATCAAGATATTTTGCTTTATTGAGCCCGACTATTTAGTGTTAACGTCAGTGGGGAAATAGATTTCTATGCTTTTATTCGAAAATAATAAAATTGCAGTCACGTTGGCACTTCTGTGACCACGAATAAGCTAAGTTCGGAGATCCCCTGCGCGCCGGACGGCAAGTGGGTTTCTGATTCAGCCTACAGGGCGACACTCACTAGTATGTCGACCACCACAGGCAAGGTATATGGATCTGGCATGAATGTATGAGGCGTACATGTGCCATTCCGAAGCGACTTGCCACAGCATACAAGCCAGGGACAAAAATGCGACATATCATCGGGGGTAGCACCAACCCTTACTCCGAGGGCGAGATATCCGGAGTTACCCAGCAAGAGTGTGTGGGGAATTACATCTCTGGCGTCTTCTTGCGAACGGATTCATTCACTCAAATGTACCCCAATCGTCCTTTTGAAAAAGAGGGACTCTTGCAAGGGTGTAGGCGTCTATGATGCCAACTTTAGATTCATTAGGGCCTGATGACAGAGCCATCCACAGCATTTCAAGCGCCAACTACCTCTTCTCATCTAGCCCATCAAAATTTATAAAAACACCGCCCCCTGATCCAAATAGGGCCAGGGCATTGGACTCACGGGACAAGATTGTACATTCGTCGAATGGTTTGCACGGCGTTGCCACATGGTGGCCGATTCAGCAAGAATTTCATTCCAAAAATTGCTTAGCTCCCACTCATCATCCCGCGAAGAGATACAGTATTCTTGATACCTATCGATATCAATACTTGAGACCTGTAATGCCAAGTCCTCGCCGATGTTCACGGGTGACAATCCTTACCATTATGAACAGTCAGACGAACCTTCTATGATTAATTCAAAGAACCGCAAACACCCGCAGCCTGCCTCCTTCAACACCTCTTCTACATATTATATCTATTGATTCCAATCTTAGGAGATCCCATCTCAACTACCATTTGGACACTAAATTCGTTTCATTCGTGCAATGCTTTCTAAGGTTGCTACAAAATTCACAGTCGTAAAAAAGGAGAATGTCGATAGGCTCCTGGCAACTCTCCAGTTAGAACGCGAGAACTCATGTGAAACCAACGGCTACACAGGGTGTGCTGGGCTTTTCGGTTCTTGTGGCACAGCGTACGTTTGATTGTATCTAATACCCTCATCCACTTGGGACTTGGGACCAATACTCCTGTGCGTGGTTGGTGCGGGAGATACTGTGTTAGCATGAGCCTTGCCACCCCTATCCCCGAAGTTATATCCCACGTGTACTTTAATTAGATCCATTGTGGACGGGGATATCAAGTGATACCTCCTTCTTGTCAATACGATTGTTGCGTACCTTTACTGTGACTCTCTATCTTCGGACAAATCCAGTTCCAAGAACATACTTCCAAGTTGTTCATGCCAGCTCTCCCTGGGTTTCAACCGCCACTGTCGCGCTATATCGTAGAACTTCTGGAAATTTTCTCTTCCGCCACATCGATACATACACTGCCACTTATGATTTCCACGATCGCTGAAGAGTATAATTCTGTGTCATTTGTTATCGGCCAAGAAGAAAAATGAATCCCTACTTGCGCCACCTCTCTGGTTTTATACGTCTATTGTCACTAGTAGAGGCGGCGGCGATATCAAGGTAGGGTTCCAGCAGTATCCTAAAAGAGACGGCCATGGCAAAAGCCGATATCCAGCTGGATACCGAGTATTTGGTGGCTACCATATCCATGCTAATCCATTATTCATCAGAAGTATCGACCTTACTGGCGAGCTCCCGAAGAATGGTCGAAAAAGCAAACGGCAGGGATCCTCATATCGTCAAACAAAAGGCGTGTTCACCTATACATCAAATTCCTGCTAGCACGCCTCTAGCTCAAGGGGATCTCAAAATGCGACTCCGATTTTAGCATCCGCGAGGTATCAGGCCAAAGGATCTTGAAGAAACGCATGTGTGGGCGCGCACCCAAATAGTCTGGCTTACACCGTTCCCGGAAACTTATCAAGCATCCTTTCAATTCCATTTTTAATAAATACGTGGGAGACACACGAGACGCAGATACGTTTTCCGATGACAAGATACGGTTGATTGAGGCCTGCGGCAACCTAGTGTCGGTAATCTCGGGCGAGGTTTCTCAAGTTATTTTCACCCATTTTTTCTGTCTATCAATTTCTCACTTCCGGCCCTATGGATTGGGGGTAACTGTATCATGTCTATGCGCTGTCTGACGCATATCGAGGCCATCGCCGTCGACTGTGCAAAGCTCTCTAACTCCCCCCTTTCCCGCTGAGTCGGAAGCATTCTCAGTGGGTTTGGCTACTACGAATGTTCAGAAGCCCACCCGCGCCGAATCCCCGGCTAGCTAAACCATTTCTGGCATGTCCCTTCGTGTTAAGGAACTTGATAGCTGTTGGCTGTACTGGCATATACAGTAATTGAGACGCCATTCAATGTCTTCGCGGCCGCGGACGCCGATGTCCCTTTAAAGATGGATTCCCAAATATGGTCAGCTTTCATAGTGATATCACTGACTTTCATCAAGAATGACTCTCAACTAGATGCATCCTCTGGATATATTGAGAGAAGTGTATGTGCTGTTAGTGCCACTTGGTAGTCATTCTCGACGCAGCCCACGTCATAATGAAGCGTTACGTGTTCGGTCATGCGGGGCGGAGGAGCCCCGACCGTCGGTATGATTTCGGGATAAGAGTGCAATCAGTCCAAATCTTACTACTGCTGCTCAAAATACCCTTGTTCTTGAATCGAAGTTGCTCTCGAATCGAAGTTGTTCTTCCAACCTCGTGTACGAGATTCGGAGGTAAATGAATTCGGCTACAGCCGGAATTCAATCCTCTACATCGTTTTCTCGACTCCCGCCTCTAGTCTCAGCTTTCAGTCTCTCAACACACGCCACTATCGGCACCGTATTTGAACCTACGCACACACAGTCCATTCTACTCAATTTCTCGATTGCAGTCTTTCCTGGGATCAAAGGAGCGACAGTTCAACGATATATGGACACTATCGTGCTCGCATACCATTTCCAAGTCCGTCTTTGCAGCGGCACCCGTCTCTTCAGGGGTTTCTGAAATTTCGTATATGAGATCACCTACTTATCGACCCAGTATATTGGCACTTGGTGAGCTTCAATTTTGAAGAATAATTCGAACTTTGAACAAGGTGGGTTGTTGGGCCAGCGAGTACACTGTACGATCCATCCCCGCGCCCCAGATTACGGTAATGGGCCGCCAATCCATGCTAACTGTCTCCACAGTGGGCGAAGCACGCTTCAAGAGACTAGAACTCATTGCTTCGCTAGGATCCGTGGACATACTTTTTGAGCAAAGTTGGCGGCGGATCCGACTTGTGTTAGAGCGGGGTTGGCGCGGAGACGAGAGAGGCTAATACAAGTTGGCACTATTTTCTGAATTCCCCAGTTGGTTAGCTCTTTTCAGGCATCGAGGTACGAAGGGCCCGCATATCCCACTAGACGTTCCCCTTGATGAGCTCGCCCGAAAATACTGACGACGCCTCCAGGAATATATCAACAGCCGTCCATCAACCGGGTCAACTATAGCACTTTGAGGGTGGGATGCCCGGAATGTTTGGTTGATTGACTGATCGATAGGGCATTGCGACACGGCCCGGACTGATTGCATGGATGGGGAGCCGGTGTGTGTTGTTCGGGTGGCTCCCGCCAAATGAATTAATGGCTCGGGGAGTGTCACCACATAGCGGTTATGACGGATTTCATTTTGCCTACGGTGGCACTCGAAGTTTTTCGTTTGGTCGAATCCGTGTGGACAATTTGGAGTTATCATGTGAGGAGGATACTTATCAGCTGCGAATTCCGGTGTGATATGAATTGATAGCAGGCACTTGGCTAGAGATATTCCTGCGCATCATTCTTGTGCTGTGGAGTTACTATTTCGGTGATGGAAAGGCCATTGCGAACGCTTTCCGGGCGTTTGTAGATAAGTTTGGCAGTGGGCCTGCATAGATCAGGTGGTCTTCTTAAGATGAAGATCTGGGGGTATGAATAACAATTGCTGTTGTTCGGGAGTATGAGAATCACGAAGATTGGGGGTTGTGCTCAAGAGAAGGACGTTGGGTATGTAATACTCTACGGACGGCTGCCATGGAGGCGAGTTTCGAGTGTGTAGGTGACTGATGAGAAGATCCATTAGGATAGAACTGGTGTCGATTCCCATGATCCATGTGGATGAATCCTCCCCCCCTGTCTGTTATCATTGCCTGCCACGTCAAGGTCACGGCCCCCCCTCTGTCTGTCACAAAGGGTGGACGAGGAGTAGTTTACGGATGAAGTCCTGCGCAGGTCGCAGCGACTGGGAGGGCAGTTGAATGGTGGTGCGGAGATGGCAGGGCCGTGTGGAATTTGGCGCCGAGCCCGCTGAGTCAAGAAATTGACGCGTTCTGACTTTCCTTCCTCCTGCCATCAGTCACTCGGACCCGGCTTTAGTCACTTTCTGTGCTAGCTGCACAGCCCGTCGCTCGTCGTTATTACTCTTTCTTCTTCTGCCATATTGGCTCTTCGCTCTTGTCCTTTGCCCTCCTCCCTCCTCACAAGCTGACTCCCTTTCCAAGCACCCAATCCCATGGACGCTCTCAAGTCCCTTATCCAACCCCTCGTGGGCGGTGGAGGAGGCTCGTCCGTCGTTGACGGTATGAAGCTTGTCGTTCTCGGCGGCACAGTCGAAACTGCACGTAGAGTATCCAGCTCAGCCTGGTCTGTCCCACTCCCACACTGCCCTCACAGCATCTCTTACTCACCCTGCTTGCGCCTCACAGGTCGCATTTTGTGAATTGTGAGTACCTTTCACCCCCACCCCCCCTCTACTTCCTAACCCCCTGACTCACCCACACCGCCCTAACTCCCACCTAGCATTTTTCCTCACCGCGCACTTTAGCGAAGAGGATTATCCGTTCGATTGGCTCATGCTCTGGCTCTCCCGCCGTCCAGAGTGGCAGCGTTCGCGCGAGTTTGACACCACCACACGGACGTCTGGCCCTGGCGGGTCGTCAGGCGCCGAGGAGTGGGACGAGTACGAGGCAGAACCAGAGGCTAACGACCAAGACAACGAAGGCCGCCCCAAGACACGAGTCGTCTTCCAGCCCACCTTTGACACCACCCACACCATCTTCTACCGCGGCCACTGGCTGCGAGTCAGGCGCGGGCGTAAACCTGACGGCTGTGAACAGCTGTCCATCAGGTGAGAACGCGCCGAGTGTCCCACTTCGCCGGCACTATCAGTCGTTTCTCATAATCAAAATTCCATAGTGTCGTTGCACGATCCAACAGTATTCTCAAGCAACTCGTGCTCCAGGCTAAGCGTGAATACGAAGCCGAAGCTGTACACCGTATCCAGATTTACTTTGCCGACTCCCACGGGTCCTGGCGCTGGACTGACTCGCGACACAAGCGTCCCATGGGCAGCATTGTGCTCAACCCTGGTGTAAAGGAGATGCTGCTCGAAGATGCAAGAGACTTCCTGCGCTCTGAGAAGGTGTGTACCCTTTCGCGACCCCACAAAGATCGCTTAATCCGGACCGTTAAACGTGATGACTTTGGGGAACGGCCATCACGTCTGGGGTGCCGTCACATGTTCCGCTACTCTTCCCACGTCTCCGGTCGTCCCCATTCTTTTGCATCATTATCAACATCAGCGTTTACCTGGAAACCCTGTGCTAACCCCCTTTTCTTTTATCTCTTTAGTGGTACGCTGACCGTGGTATCCCCTTCCGTCGTGGCTATCTCCTTCACGGTGTCCCAGGCTCGGGCAAGTCCTCTCTCATCCATGCTCTTGCCGGTGCCCTTCAGCTCGATATCTACGTCGTCTCCCTTTCGGCCTCATGGATATCAGATTCGACCCTGACCACTTTAATGGGCCGTGTCCCTGCTCGTTGCGTGGTTCTCCTCGAGGATCTCGATGCTGCATTCACACGCAGTACTAGTCGAGAGGACTCAAATATGGATGACGACAAGGACAAGGAGAAGAAGGAAGGCGATGCCGATAAGACAATGACTTCTTCCTCTTCTCGACGACGCCGCGATCAGCTTAGTGACGTCAACACCCTTAGCTTGAGCGGTCTGCTCAATGCCCTTGATGGAGTGGCTGCCGCCGAGGGTCGACTGCTCTTCGCTACCACTAATCATCTTGAGCGTCTAGATACGGCACTTTCGAGGCCTGGCCGTATGGATGTCTGGATCGAGTTCCGCAACGCCAGCAAGTGGCAGGCTGAGGCTCTCTTCCGCAACTTTTTCCCTTGTGCTGAGGACGAACCCCCTATCGACGAATCCGAGTTGGAAGGCCTTGATGTCAAGGTCGAGGTCGAGGGCGATCACCAGACTACTCCTGTGCGCTCGTTGAAGACATACACGGCCACCCCACCCATTTCATCTTCGTCCGAGTCAATACCGTCCACCCCGTCTTCGGCCTCGGGCGGTTCCTCGCTCTGGTCTATCGCATCATCTGCGTCTTCCTTATTGGCGCCATTTAGCACTCCAGACTTGGAGCCCGTTCCCGCGCTCGTTCCCGCCACGCCAACCAAGACACCCGTGAGCATGTTCAAAGAATCTGAGCAGTTTGGCGCTTCGAACACTGCTTATCGCCCCCCGCCACCTGCGGAGAGCGTGGCGAAGAGTAGGCACTCTGCCGCGCCGCTAGATAAGAAAACTTTGAATGAGCTTGCAAAGAAGTTTGCGGATGATGTGCCTGAGGAGGAGTTTAGCGTTGCGGCGTTGCAGGGCTGTAAGTTTTATCTCGACCCCTTTTTTTGTTGATTCATGTTTGATTAACTTTTTTTTTTTTTTGCGTTAGATTTGCTCAAAAATAAGTCTCAACCAGAGGCTGCTGCTCATGGTGTTGCGCCTTGGGTGCAAAATGAGCGTCAGATGCGGGAGAGGCTAAAGAAGGAGAAGGAGGCCAGAGAACAGAGAGAAAAGGCCGCTGTATGTCTGATTTGTCATCATCTTTTCTTTCTCTTGACTTATCGCTTTTACCTCCCTCAGCGCGAGAGGAGGCGCAAGGCAGCATTAGAAAAAGAGAGAGAGGAAAGGGGCCTTAAGAAGAAGGAAGCCGAGTTGGAGCGAGTAAAACAGCGTTTGGCTGAGAAGGAGAAGGAAGAGGAGTTGGAGAGGATGCGCCAGCAATTGAAGGAGAAGGAGGAAGAGAGGAAGAAGAAAGAGGAGGCTGAGAAGCTCGCGAAGGAGAAGGAGGCTGCCACCACTCCCGGTACTGTGGTGAAACCTCTGGATGAGAAGAATGATGTGGTTGAGTGCGAGAGCGATGACGAGGATGAGAACGTATCCCCTTCCTCTGTATCAGAGTGGAGCGAGGCGTGACTAGATGGCGGAAACCCCCCTGCCACTGGCGTTGATAATCAAGACGCAGTGCTACCTGTCGATCCTTGCTCTTCATTCGTTTTTGTCCCGTCCCCTACCGACTCGACTGTTGATTGCTCTCCTTCGCCCTCTGATGGTGCTGATATCCCCCCTTGTTCTGTTGTCAGTGTTTCGGACGCCTCTATGGCGCTGGTGAGGCGACATGAAGCTGGGTTTGCGGTGGCTGCTATGCTGCCGGTCGCCCGGCTGCCTTTGTTCCAGGTGTATCTCTTGCACGTGTACACGTTGGTGCTGCATCTCGCCTCGCAGTTCAGTTAGACCTACATACACGAGCCAGTTGGTTGTTTGGTTTATCGTGACGTGCTTGCTTGCTTGACCTTTTTTCCTCTGGCTCGACAATTTGATTCAATTGCCCTAATTTTTTTTTTTCAACCACGTATTATATAAATGCATTCCCCATTTCTTGTCCGCAATTTCACCCTCCCCTTTTCCCCCTTCACCCCATCCTCAATCCATCCACCCCCCCCCCATCCCCCAACCCCGTTCACGCATCCTTTTTTTTTTACAATGCATTCTGATGTGTTTTATGACTTTCTTGTGTATTATAGTTATTTTTGAGAGTCTGTTGGTTTGGCTGAACTTGTCTTGAGTTTGAGTGCTACGTAACTTGTCGGTGGTTAATTATCAACAATAAAAATGTTGTTGATACTAGAATTTGTGTTTCGTGTGTGTGTGACGGGGCCACCTTGGCTTTCGTGCAAAACCAAACGTTGCTCGGAGACGGACATGTATGCCCCTGCCCAGCAAGCAGCCTCCTACATTCACCCGCCCAAAAATTCAAGGCGTTACCAGGGTTCGAACCTGGGTTTCGGGAATATTTGTTATTATCAAAATCCCGAGTGATAACCACTACACTATAACGCCACGTGTTTGGTGGATTGTTGCCTTATCAAAACCGTAATATTGTTCCCCTTCCCCAAAAACCACCCATGCACTAAACACTGCACGCGCATATAATGCGCCGCCCCTGCCTTCCCCCTGCAAACTCCATTGAAATAATTCACACACCCTAGGGTAAATCTACCTTTACACCTCTCCTCTGGACATCACTTCTCTTGGCTCACCCCTGATTCCGGAGTGCAAATGGCTCGAAGGCCTCTAATTCAATAAGCCACGCGGTACCGCAGGAAGCGCAAGCAAATAAGATGATGTTTATTCCATGACCTGGGAGTGTAGAGGTGGAGCAAGGTGAGCTTGTTGTGATGGTCGTTTGTCCATTATCTTTTAATAATCATAATCACGGCGGAGAAGATTATGAAGAAGAGGGTGATTTATTCAACCAGTAATTGGGTAGGTCACAGCACGTAGGAGGATCGGTGTGAGGGACCTCTCCATCGAGCTTCTTTGGTAGATCAGTCGCATTAAATCAGTCTTCAACGTTTCCACCAAAGTTGGGGACCAGGCCTAGTTTGGTAGGGGCCAATACCCATTAGGTATACCAGCGTGTGGGTTTTGCTCTCATTCAGCCGCTCAATATCATATAATTTGACCCCCTTCCCATCCATTGACTGACAACGTATTATCATATTTGCCAGGCTTTGAACTTCAATGCGCATCAAGGTCACAATCAATATTAGCGTTACACGGAATATTGCAAGTGCAGTAAAACCGACTACAGATTTCACTACGAAGTAAATGTCATTTCAAACTATCGAATTGAGTCATCGATGGGCCAGCATTAAGCTTAGCACCTCCACCTCTTTCCAAAGCCTCAGCGCTGTAACAGTCGAAGAATCTCACGCAGAACGGCTCCTTGTTCCTCAATCTGCTTTTCAACGTTCGCCACCCGATATTCTATCATCGCTAATCGATCCCTCATCATGACTCCACCATTCGCGACCGTAGCCTCGAGAGCATTCAATCGACTGGTAACAGGATCACCCCTCTCCGACATGGCGTCATCAGATATGTCTACGCGGAGGAGATGGTGTGTTGGTCGGTGGGAGGTCAACCACGTCGACGTCGTGAGGTCCATGGTTTCCAAGACTTGACATGCATTGCACATCAGCATCCGAGTGTCTATTCACCCATGCCTTCTATTTCAGCACGCCGAGTACCATCGTTCGTCGAAGCATAGAAAATCAACGTACCACATCCAAGGCACGCCCAGAAGGGAAAGGAAATGCTCTTTGTACAGATGTCACAAGAATGAGTTCGGAGAAACTCAGTCAACTCACTGCCGCTGTTTTCCGGCAAGTGAGTGGACTCGGTGTTCAAGCGATAGTCAAAGGCAGCATCCCTTTCCTGTTCGAGTATTCCCATAATATAGTCCTTGAGGTATCTCGATAACCCTTTTGCCTTGGAGAATAACGCAGAGTGTTGGTGGTATAACAAGTATGACCCGAGCCTGATTAAATCGTGCGAAGGCAAATGATGATAATCGGCAGTTTTGACCTCCTTGTGGAGGCAGTTCTGACAGAGGTCAACCGTCTCCTCAGTACGACGGGGCTCACACACAAGACAGAGGTATCTATCTAGTAGGAGGTGCGCGTCGCACCCGTCACAAACAATATCACTCCGGGGGTATTAGTGGTTGTGAAATCGGGATGTTCGCCAGGATACGTACAAGTGGTATAACATGCGTTCTCGCCCCCATCTCTGAAGCTCTCGAAAGAGAAAGCAGTAAGCAGGGGATAATTCCAGTCCTTGTTCGTATAACCTTCTTCCCTCACTGTTCGTAAAAGGCTTTCGGAGAGCAAATCGTTGTTTCGAGAAGGCCTTGCGTTCAGTGAGATCCATAAAATCTCTTCTCAGATCGCAAAAAGCCTTCATCTGCTTCCACGACCAAAGTTTCTGACGAACATAGTAAAACAACGCATGCCTGGCAAATGACCACCGGGCACGGGCAGGGTTTAACCGAAACTGCTCGGCGGTGTAACGGTACCGCCAGACATCGGGCGGGGTTCTCCGGAAGAGGAAAACATAAGGTAAGGACTCCCCCCAGGAGGACTTCTGGAACCAAACCAGACCTTCGTGCATTTCTGTAGCTTTGTCGTGGAGCGTATAGGTGCCAGACAATGTTTGTGTAGAAGGATCAAAGCAACCCGCTAGGCGGCGAGCATGAACTCCGCCGGCGTCAGTGTAAACCGTGACTGCGACCAAGTCCACCTCCCATTGACCATTAGGACTGAAGCGATATCGTCCTGTCACATTGATCAAGTCGAATAGCGACAGTCCTTCGCCAGTTATCCTACCTCGCTGCGCTCCGTCGCTTGATGTCGCCTCAGGTACGAACTTGAGGGAAAGCTGGAATAGCCCACCGAAGCTGCGATGTCCGGTCTGACTAAGGTGCCCAGCCCAGGATCCCTCGATTGAATTATGATCAGGAACACGATCAAATGAAAGTGGCTCAGCGAACTCGGGCCACTGAAAGTGGAACGTATCCTGGGGAGGAGCGTCGGCTGTGAATATGGGTACCTGCCGCTCCCGAGCTTCAAATCCCCTTGGTTGTGGAAGGCCTAGATCGCAAGTCGTACTGAGGAGTGTAGAGAGTAATGGACTTTCGCCATCGTTGGAACCACGTGACGCAGCTAGCAGTGAAAACTGTTGGCAACGGTGAGCGTAGAGCAGTCGGTATATTTGGAGAACATGCAACAGACCATACTAAGCGAAGATCCATTAACGTGTGTGCTCGGGTCCCGGTGAGTGTGCCGAGAAATCGCTAGCAGCTTTTATTAGTTGTGATTACACGCTCGTATGCTTATTATACTTGCCTTGGAGATCATCTATTCTCTGGATGACCACGTCAAAGATTGAGGTCAAGGAACAGACGAGGTGGTAAAACTCTTCATATTGAATTACGTGTGTTCTTGCATAATCAAATACTTGCAAATGCCGCCTTAGGACCAAGAACAAGAGAGGGTAAATGAACTATCACCATTATCATCCGCTGCACACATTTGGTCCCAATATAAACACTTACTTTTTCAATCCTTCCATGGCCTGTAACGAGGGTGACTGTTATAGGATTATCTATCGCATATCTGATTGTCTCAAGATTGCTTTGTAAACGATGTTCTTCCATATCCATGTAAGCCATTGTCAGTCGGTTGAGTTCGGGATGAATAGGAGGGATATCGTCCCGTGTTCTGGTAGGCCGAAGTAACTTCTCAATATTTGAAAGCGCCCCATTGTCAAGATAACGCTCTGCCAGTTGACGATTTGCAGGGAGGATATTTTCAATCCGCTGGTGCATCTCCTGAATAATCATGTATATCTGGTTTCGATAGAGGAGAATCATAGTTTGCCACCCTGTCCTTTATTAGCTGGACTCGTAAAAATGATTGACAAATAGCGTACCTGCAGCCCAAAAGGCTAGCCACTGCAGTAGGCTGAGAAGTTGGAATATCAACTAGGGTTAGATAAGCAATTCAATCCGATATACCTCCAATCTTTCGGTCGTTCCGAGGTAAAAGAGTTGACCTCTTTGATGGTAATAAACCCGGTTCCATCGTCGTCTATTGCTTCAATTATTGACTGAACGTTCTTGGGGTTGACATATTGCAGGGCCCACAAAGCACTTGGGGGCTCAGGACCGGATCCAGTCATACTAGATTTATCTCCTGACGAAAAAAAGGACATCTGGTCCGGCCCAGTAATCGCTATATAGCCGAATGCGTGACTGTAATCATTGTAATGACCAGTGTAAAAATCGCACAAGGACAAAACGAAGTGGCGTGCTTTGACACTACCTTTCCATCCCTTTAGAAAAAAAGTTGACAAAAGTCTTGTATTCTAGGCCGGAAACAACTAACCATTTCTTTCCACAGGATTCTCAAGTCCTAAAGTGGGGTCAAGGTGTTGAGAATACTAGATGGGCTCAAAGACATACCTGGTCTCGGATTTTCTCATGTGTGCCCATAGCAAGAGTGGCAAGGATATGCTGGCCTTGCCTCTCAATTACTTGAAGCTGGTGACTCTGGAGGTCGAGTTTGCCCTCGAACACGATCATGTTTCTCTTGATTGATTGATCGAGGTCCTCCGCAAGTTCCTTGTATAGCAGACCGCGTGCAGCAGCCAGTTCTCCATCAAATTTTTGCATATCTTCTTTGGAGATGTCTGATAGCGGAACCCCTGACTTGTCCACAAGCATTTCGAGCAACCGATCGTCGTTTAAACACGGCCCTGGTCCTCCATTATCTGTAATAAACTTTGTGATGTCCTGCTCCAAAGGCGTGTCTAGCCTCCGAAAGACTTCGTCCAACTTGACTGTGATGGATTGGAGCGTTACTCCCTGTTGATCAAGCTTCTGATTGGCAACGTCAACCCCAAGAACCAGGTGAACCCGCAAGGTATCGTTGAGGGCCTCTCGATGCCTTGCGAATGTTTCTGCATATTCAGCAAATTTGGCTTCGTAAACTTTAGACTTGAGAGTGCGAGCTACCGCGATGTTATATTCTCCGAGTGTCATGAACGATTTGCGCATCCATACCTAGGAAACTCTTCTTGAGGTATAGGTCACAGGCTGAACCACATTCTCGGATGTCCTGTGCAATTTCCTCCATGAGAGGCTGTAGACGATCCCCAAGGATAATGTTATCTGGCCCAACAAATTCCGGATCTTCCGCATAGCGTAGCCTGGAATTTAAGAAGAGCATATATATGTGGAGTCATGGGAGAAGGAACAAACCCACTGAAAGAGATTACACATCATGCTCTGCATTTGGAGGCGAAGGATAACCACCTTCTGGTTGTTCTCGCGACGGGATAAATCGAGACTTATAACGAGCTTGAAAGCAAGGACAGCGCCTGGACGGAATCCAGCTCAACGATGTTCACTGATTTGTAGACCAACGTACCTGCAACACAAGGATGTACTTTCGAAATCTCGTCAAGACCCTGCATCACAACTTTTGCCACCTGAGAAAACCCTGATATGGCCTTATCGATATCTGAAGCTCCCATTGAAGCTATCGAGGCGCTTGCTGCCGCCAGTGTGTGGCGATTTGCATCATAAAATTGCCTCACAAAGGCAACGTTCCCGGTGTTCAATTTTGCGTTGAGCTTATTTCCTTATTGTTAAATTCAGCCAATCTATTCTAGAGAACGACCGGATCTTCACACCTAGGTTATCCAGTTTTTGCTCCAAAGTTCCTGGTCTCTCCTCATGAGTTTGTAAATGGTGCGCTGAATTTGCGTTGCCTGCATTTGCCTTTGACATTGGAATAAAGGTTTCGTAATGCTGTAAATGAGAGTTGGAGAGCAAGAAGAGTCGTTGAGGCTATAAAAGATCCCACGTGCAGCCCCATCGCACTGCACGGCTTATGCTATCTTCCTATCCCGGATCGAAGCGAGGATGTCAACACAATAGTAGTAGGAGAAGGATGCCTTTCAATCAAAGCCATGATGCTTACTCAAATGCTGTTAGGCAGTTGGCAATGCCATAGCCTTTAAGTCGTACACCACATTACTATTGTACACGGCTCACTCTTTTTCTGTCTCAATACAAAGACTGCCTCACAAAGCCATGTTAGGGTGAACACCTGGCGATGCTGACCTACTGACATGTATAATATACGTATCTGCAGATTAGATAAGCGGGTTTAGACTAGTGATCTGCTGGCTCAGGCTCAAGGCCGGAGCCGGGCCTGAGCCAGCCCCAGTTAGGCCGGGCCAAGCCGGGCCAAGGTCAAGGGCTTGACACGGCCCCGGGCCCGGCCTGATGTCTTGTCAAGCCCGGGGCCATGGCTTAGGCCCCGGCTTGATGGTATCAATCTAAATTTGAAAATATCATTGTGGAATGTTCGAAAAATGGTCAAAACTATATTATTGTTATTTAAAAGTCAAAAAATATATATCTAGCACCCGTGACACCACCAAACTACTGGTTCCCACGGCTAGGTTCAGCCACCCAAATCTAATATGGGTGTGTCACGGCCTGAAAATAAAAATTTTTTGGGTTGATCACGATCCCCTTTTGAGCCGGGGCCTGGGCCTGGGCCAGCTTGGGCCGGCCCCAAGCTTTTGAGTAGGGCCTGGCCTCGATTTTCGAGAGGCCTGAGCCTGGTCAAGCCGGGCCTGAGCCGGGGCTTTTGAGCCGGGCTTGAGCCTGCAGAACACTAGTTTAGACCCGTAACCAGTCTGTCCGCCCCGCCAGTTTACCCCCTGATCGGCGATCTCCCTTGGAAGCGAGATCCCAGCTTTCCCCACTGAGGATAATTACGGCCTGTGCAGCGTATTTGCGCATTAAAGGCAGAAATTTCGGGTGGTATACTCAGCTCTGAGTTTCTGGCTGGATTTGTATATTTCTAGATTACAATCGTAGACCGGAATACAACCAGGTGCCATCGGACTATAAGGAGCTGAGATATTGGTTTGCAGCAGTCGGAAACAATGGGGTAGAAGAACCTCTCCATTGGAATCAATAATTTGCTGCAGATTTCAGAACTATCCTGAAATTTGATCAGCCTGTGATGGAGTGCTATAAAGCCGAGGTGGGAAGTGAGATAGGGGTTGATGACGGTAACGAGCCAAACGCTGCCAACGGTGAGGAGGATCTCTGTGACAGCTATTGGGCTTGATAGTCATGTTTACAGTCCATGGGGTGAGTAGATTATATTTTAGCGCTTCCAGATGATAGAATTGATTGCAACTAGAATACCTGAAATCGGCACGGCGGCAGAATAGTTACTAGGTACTTAAGATAGCATGAATTTATTAAACTACAATGTAGTGTCCCCGGTCTGGGAAACTCCAGCCAGCAACCCAGGGAGAGTGACTAGTACGGCCAGTTTTGTGAACACTATAGGGTCCGGCTGTTGTTCTGAGTCCAACCTTCAAGCTTCATCCTTGTGAGGAAGGAAAGTGCAATAAAAACAGTCAGAAACGTGAACCGCCAAACACAGGGATAGGTGGTTGACAGAGAATAGTTAGGATATGTCAGATGAAGCACGAGTGTACATCTAAGTTTGCCGAAGCGTGGTGGAACAAGATCCGGAGAAAAGAACAAAAAAAGGTTCGATGGTTCGAGATTTGTAGTAATGGTGAACTGCCTCGGTAAATTTGCGATGACATCTCAGAAGCCAAAGGCTGAGGCAAAAAATAGCTCCGAAAATTGTTATATAGATGTAGTACTTAGTGAAAATTGGATAAAGAAAGACAGATTACTGCCAACACATGGAGACAATTTTCACGGCTGCCATGCGATCCCTCGATTTTTCAGCTTCCGCGGCGCAGGATAATACAGCCTAAGAACTCTGACATATGAGATAGAACATCGAATTTGTCAAATGGGTTTTTGCTGTGAACCTCTGATCCACGCTGTATGTTATCATGTGTCCTGATCCTCCTTGCTTGTACCGTCTGTTGAACTGTACCTCATGCTAACCCTCTTTAACCCCATATTCAGAGGGAAATGCCTTAGAATTGCGTGATGCCGGATCTGAAAACTACCAAATTAACATCTCCATATTACCCAAAGGGTATTTCCTCACGCCACACTCAAAGTCTACAGTGTATAAGAAGGTGCCGTTTGTTCCCTAGCAAGGCATCCCACCATGTTTTGTCTGTATCTGATATGGGCTCGTAGCGCCAAGAGACCAAGATGCCCAAGTTTCTTTTGGCCTGTCGACGCTATGAGCCCGTTTTTGATGCAGTCGAAGCATGGTGGTTTACCTGTAAGTGGAACAAAACCTGCGCTACAGGCATGCATATGCTCCTAGCTCCGAACCTGAGCAGAATGATGTTCCTCGAGTGGGACGTGCCACTCCTAATGACTTCCTCCGTAATATATTGTCTTAGCAGGTTTATTGAAGCAATGTTCTTGATGAAATGACGAAACGAGTCTTGCGACCACTTGTCTGCCTCTGATTTCCACTAGTCCCAGTAATATTAACAAGTTCCGAGTATATTATAGGCTGCCACTTGATCAAAGAGTTGCAATTTCATGGTGGCATTCTTTAACAAACCACAGTGGCCTTGCCAGCCTTACAGATCCCCATGGACGCAGTCATTGAGAGAGAGCTGGAAACACCTGATGGGGAGGCATAAGGAAGGGTGAATATCTTGTCACATAAATGCTAGTGTGTTCACCTGGGTCCGGGATCTGAGGTTGTTCGCGATCCTAAATCGGTTACCCCCGGTCAGTGACCAATGTATTTATCTGTGCACGTAACACGTTACTTACTGACTGGCCGGTGCCTGCAGAGGGTTGAGTAAGTTTATCAGTGTGCTAGTGGGTGGTGATCTGCGGGACCTAGGCATGAGCACGAACATGGGGGCCCCTCAATTATGGGTGGAAAAGGGATAGCCCGGGCAGTAAAAATAAGAACGAGGAGCGCGAGGACCTTGTACACAATCACAATGAAGTGCTGGTTGTTACGAAGCTGTCTAGGCACATTTGGGCCCTTTTCATTCAACGAGCTAGTTCTGGAAGTCCATCCCGAGGTATCAAAATCATGTCATAATACCAATGTTCTAGCATCATGCATCTCCCCTGCCCAGGGGAAACTCGACGGCTTGGCGACAAAGGCTCCGCAGATCTCATGGACAAGTCAGAAATACAGTGTTTGGGGTATCAAAGCCCACTGGGTAGTCGATCCAATTGCTCTAACATTGATGGGCGGAAAGGTCGGAGCAGGGTCATAGAAATGTCCGTGATCGCCTATTCCCCAACATCAGATGACCAGGAAAAATCAACTAGGTGAGCTGAAAGCTAGAACAAGTGCTCTGAATGGTACTATGGAAGGGCAGGAATTGTGCTTGTGCACACATGCGATTTTACGAGTGCGACTGCGTCTGTCATGCGCTTGAGGCTCCTGTCTTTGATTGGGAGCGAGGGATGTGACATGGTAGGAGGTAGAACCTATTTATTTTATACCTACATCATGTACATTTTAAATACTCAAAAATGGTCAGTCCCACACTATTCATCAAATCCAACTGGACGTTCATTCCACCCCAGTAATGACTTTTGATACTGCACTATTTGTAATTCAAAACAATTGAATTTAAAGGGAAAAGGAAGGTATTGGTGGGGCTACTAGGACTGAGATTGAGATATTTCAGTTCTCTCGTTGATATGCGCAGACAAAATGCAAGTCAATTAGTCAATCTAGGGAGAGAGTAAGAGCAGGTATATGTGACACTGCCCTACTGTAAGAGTGGTCCCAACCAACTGCCATGATGACCGCTACACCAAAAGGGTTCTAACAGAGCAGCTTATGTAGGCAACAAAAAACGAAAAATGTGTTAAGGGTGAAAATACATTGAATCATCCCAAAAATTAGCAAATATGGGGCCCTGTAATATACAAGAGGCTCCTCATGAACTTTTATCCCTGCTATCAGCTGACAGTAATATAGTAGCATCCTGCAAAACATAAACTCAAGGCAGAGTCGAGTAACAACAGTCCTGTCACTTCGAGGGGCCATCAAAACTCAGGTCCTGCAGGTGAAGCTTGTTATGTGCTTGTAAGAACTACACGATAGTATTCTTCAACGAATCTCGGTAGCAATTTAATATTACATTCTTCAACACACGATGTGGGGAGGGAGCTGAACGCAGCTGAGATGGTTGGTTCGTAAGCAAAGACGAAGGGTCCGGCATCTGACATCGATGTACTCACCTGGCCCCATTAATAGTCTTGCAGCAAGTGAGACCATCCGGACCTGTTTACAATTCTGTTAGAATCTATTGAAAAGGTAGTGGTCTGGAGTTTTCACAATTCTGCATGGATACTCTCAGTCAGAATCGATACATCCATCAAACCATGAAGAAGACTGCTCACCGCATCGTTAGTGCCTGCAGAGAATTTGAGTAGAAATGTCAGCTTGTCAACAAGTCATAGGCCACAGGAGTCGGTTATGACCACACACATGCGATAACGTCGGTAGTGCTTGGAACAGCGACTACCGCTTGAGCAGTGAAGGTGAGGAGGAGGAGTGCGAGAGCTTTGTACATGATTGTAGCAAATTTTTCAGTGATTGTTGCAAAAACATTGGGATGCGTTTGTACCATTTTATACTAGATGTCCTCGTCCGAGCGGCCCGCCCTTAACTAAAGGGCTAATGCTATATTCATGAAACTCCTCATGCTCCGGTTCCACAAAGCTTCTCTTGTCCATGGGGAATTCGACAGCCAGGCAAGAATGGCTTCACTTACTTCACCGGTAAGTTGAAGGAATGGAGTAACGGAGTATTGATAAGAGCGACGGAGAATTGAAACCTCAAGACGTACTAACGGATGGTTTATCTGGTACTGATGAATACAGAATACGAAATACAGTGGTGGAAATATTTGTGTTCGTCTACCCTTCATGAAATAGCCAGGGAAAAGTGGTCAAATAGTCTGCAAAGTAGTGTATATACTTCATTGATCCTGGTCCATCTGTGAATTGTGATCGTAATGGTTGGCGCAGTCACTCATGTATCAACAATCAAATTCGGCTCCAGGAGGGCTCATGCGCATAATAATAGCCATGTTTAAACCCTTGGAGCGCAAGACCATCGCAATTCGGAGCTAACGGCCTTTCGCGAGAGGTGGGGGTTAATAGACGCCTACAGACCCAAGTGTGATGCCCACATCTCCTTTCAAAGTAGACCTCTGAACTACGAACAACTCGGTCCGACTCTCTGGGATTTTAGGAGTAGTGCTATGATGGGGGCTGTGTCGCAGTGGCTTGCGGCGACGAGAACTGGATGCCAAGCACCGTTATAGATCCGGGATCAATGAACTTGGGGCAACAACATCCACAAGTTGAGTTTCTTAACCCATAGCTGTCATATCCCATGACCCATAGCGCCAGTGCTATATATGACAATATCATTTATTTGAAGTATTCAAGAATCTAGGTGCTTGTACTATTGGAACTTGAAGACCCGAAGCTCGACCTTTACATATGTTGAGCATCATCGATGTTCAACATATATTGTAGCCTGTTCGGTATACTCAAAAATACGTATGAAACTGGAATGTGAGTTTCATTTTAATTGCCTGCGAAATTCTCTTCTAGGAAAGGTCTTGTGAAGGACCAGGATAATTGACCAAGTGCCACTGCAGTGAGTTGAACGTGATTAATGCGTCGCGTTAGGCTTCCTTTGGCGGATGGCCTCTTACTTAAATCAGTACCTCGGAATCCCATACTCTGTGAGAACCAGTTAGTCCATGTCCTCTCCGAGCACTCTGCAGAGTCGACTATAGAACCCACCGCTAAATATTTACTCGCCCATGTTGAACCTATCAAACAACCACACGAGTTTGAGCCAGTAACTCGCAAGCAAGTATTTCAACGTTGAGCGCTATCACTCATATCGCCAGCTATTAGCCACTACATGCTGCTGGGATAATAGTAACTTGGCGCAAAAAAACTGCAAGTAACTTTCCGCTTGTAGCCCTTCTTTGTGTGAGCTAAGTCTCTTATGGGACTCAACTCCAAGGCGACTAGGGTTCTGCGATGTCAACGCAGGGCATACATTAAGGGAAGCACCACCACTACGCCCCAATAAGCTCGCCGAAATAGCGCTATCAAGACAGAAATAAATGCCAGTCATACACCGGGGTCTAAGGAGTCTGTTCTCTTTGTTAACTTACAAAATAAATCTCCGTTACTCTAACACAACACGCAAATACCTAACAACAGCAACAGGACAGAAAACAAAACCACGCGGGGGCCTTACAAATATATGTATAATTCAACCACACCACGCCCTCGCATTCTGGAAAAGCCTAAACCAAGGTCCAGTTCCCTTCCACACATCCACAAGCTCCGGCGGATACCAACTATTACTCTCCAACGTCACAACACGTTCCGGATGGGGCATCAACGCCAACACGCGTCCATCGGGAGTTTGTACCCCCGTAATACCCCCAGGACTCCCATTCGGATTTAACGGATAAACCTCTGTGGGATCACCCTTCGAGTCCACATATCGCAACGCGACGAGTCCCTGTGTCTCCAACGCCTCTTTTTGACCTTGGCGGTTGAACGACGCCCGTCCTTCACCATGCGCCACCGCAACGGGAAGTTTGGATCCTGCCATGCCAGCAAGGAAAGTCGAGCTCTTGGTGATCTCGCTGTCAACGATTTCCACCATCGAAACCCGGCCCTCGAACCTCTCGCTCCTATTTGGCTTGAAATCAGGCCAGTCCTGCGCGCCAGGGATAATATCCCGCAGATGGCTGAGGAACTGACACCCATTACAGACACCCAACGCAAACGTCGTGTCACGATTGAAAAAATCAACAAACTCTCTTCGGGCGATATCATTAAGAAGCGCAGAGTGCGCCCAACCTTTACCAGCACCCAAAACATCACCATACGAAAACCCACCGCACGCCGCCAGACCGCAAAAGTCCACAAGGGAGACAGTCCCACCGAGGATATCAGACATATGGACATCAACAGCATCGAAACCTGCAGCGGTGAACGCCCATGCCATTTCGACTTGGCCATTGACGCCTTGTTCGCGGAGGATGGCAACTTTGGGACGACGGAAAAGACTGCGAGATGGTGCGTAGTTGAAGGTGAGATCGTAATAGAGACCGGTGTGAGTGTTATCCTTGATGAGATCGAATTCCTCTTTCGCAGCGGCTGCATCATCTCGGATCGTCTGCATGCGATACGAAGTCTCCGCCCAAGCTTGTTGAAGATCCGCACGCCCCGCGCTGAATATGATCTCCCCGCCGTGCACAATAGAAACGGTCTCATCCCCGCTCTTATTGACACGCCCCAACACGTGGATCGAAGTGGACGGGACACCCTCACGCACAAAAATGCTCGACACCTTGCCGACATCCCCATCCCGAACCTGAAACACAGCACCAAGCTCCTCATTAAACAACACCGCAACCGGATTCCCCGTCGAATGAAGAGCATCCAATGAAACCTGAGCCCCAACCCGACCCGCAAAACACATCTCCACGACCGTCGTGAACAAGCCCCCATCCGAGCGATCATGGTATGCAAGCACCAATCCAGGTTCTTTCGCCTTGACCTCTTGGCAACCCTGGAAAAACGCCCGAAGCACAGCGGGACTCTCCACATCCGGCGTACCGGCCCCGATCTCCTTGAACACCTGCGCAAGCGCTGAACCCCCCAACCTCGCCTTTCCACCCGCCAGATCAAAAAACACCAACACCGTAGGTCCATCATCCCCTTCTGTGCGCAGCGCCGGTGTCCAAGTCTTCCTCACATCGTTCACAGGACTAAAGGCCGTGACGATCAAAGACAACGGCGAGCTGACCTCCTTCTGCTCTTCACCCTCCTTCCATTTCATCGACATGGACATGGAGTCCTTGCCCACAGGAATCCCAACCCCAAGCGCCGGGCACAACTCCATCCCAATCGCCTGAACAGCCTCATACAAAGCCGCACCCTCACCCTCCTTGGACGCAGCACACATCCAATTAGCACTCAGTTTGACACGGGAAATATGAACGGTAGAGGAGGCAGCGAGATTGGTCAAGGATTCAGCGACTGCCATTCGAGCCGACGCTGCGGCATTGAGCAATGCGATTGGTGTCCGCTCGCCCATGGCCATGGCTTCACCCGCGATAATGTCGAAGCCGTATGAGGACCGGGTGACTGCGACGTCTGCGACTGGGACTTGCCAAGGTCCGACCATCTGATCGCGAGTGACCAGCCCCGTAATCGTACGGTCTCCAATCGTAATGAGGAACGACTTGGAACCAACGGACGGGAGTCGAAGTACACGCTGAACGGCCTGTTCCAGACGATCGTTCAGAGACACATAGACAGGAGGAGGAAGATACGCGGCCAACGATGCATCAAACTCAACACGCTCAATCACCCTACGCACATCCCTCCTCGCCATCTTTGGTGGCTTCCCAAACAATGTACTCATCCTCAACCTAATCACCTCCCCTCCAAACAACCTATCCGTCACCACCAACTCTTTCTCCTCCGTCGCAACACCCACCACCGAAAACGGACACCGCTCCCTCCTCGCAATCGCCTCAAACACACCTATCCGCTCCTCACCCACGGCAAGCACATACCGCTCCTGACTCTCATTACACCAAATCTCCATCGGCGACATGGACGTCTCCGCAACCAACACATCCCTAATCTCAAACACCGCTCCCAGCCCCGAATCATGCACCAACTCGGGCAACGCGTTTGACAACCCACCCGCACCTACATCATGAATACTCTGAATCGGATTCCCTCGTCCCTCTTCATCATCATCACCCAAACTCACACACGCCTCAATCACCTGCTGACACCGTCTCTGCATCTCCGCATTCTCCCTCTGCACCGACGCAAAGTCTAGTTCCGCTGAACTCGCACCCGACACTTGACTCGATGCCGCCCCACCACCAAGACCAATCAACATCCCAGGTCCACCCAACACAACAATCTTCGCTCCCGGTTCAATTCGAGACTTTTTCGCAAATTGAGGACGGACATTGCCATATCCACCTGCAATCATAATCGGTTTATGATATCCCCTCACCTCTCTCTTCTTCTTCCCATCTTCCTTCTCAAGCAACACCACACTCTCCGCAAACGTGCGAAAATACCCCATCACCCCAGGCCTCCCAAACTCATTATTAAACGCACTCGCACCCAGCGGACCCTCCACCATAATATCCAACGCCGACGCAATATGGCTCGGACGCCCAAAATCCGTTTCCCAGGGTTGTTCAAAACCAGGTATAAGGAGATTCGAAACCGTGAAACCCGCGAGACCCGCTTTCGGTTTCGATCCTCGTCCGACGGCACCTTCGTCGCGAATTTCACCGCCTGAACCGGTTGCTGCGCCTGGATAGGGTGAGACGGCTGTGGGATGGTTGTGGGTTTCGACTTTGATGAGGATGGGTGTGTCTTCGGGGTTGGTTTGGTCGTAGTGGTATATGTGGTGTTGTTGGGATTTGACGACGGAGAAACGAGGAACGGGTGTATAACCCTGTAACACAGCCGCGTTATCGGAATACGCAGATATCGTTCCTGTCCCACCACCACCACCCGTAGATTCCGTGTGTCGAATCATTTGAAAAAGAGACACTTCAAGGGGTTGATTATCGATTGTCCAAGAGGCATTGAAGATTTTGTGACGGCAGTGTTCAGAATTGACTTGTGCGAACATGAAGAGTTCGGCATCGGTAGGATTTCTATGGAGTGGTGGTGTTGTCGTGGCCGGTGTGGAGAGATAAGCGGAAATGAGGTAGTCGATTTCGTCTGGTGCGAGAGCAAGTCCAAGATCCTTGTTAGCTTGTACGAGTTTAGATTTCGGATCCCCATCAGCAATGGTAGAAGAGAAAAGATCGATAGTAACAAGCGGTCGAGGATCCCTCTGCGCAAAAACGGATTCTTCCTCCGGCCGACCCAATCTCACAACCTGAGTCATCCGATCATGAATCAAATCCGAAAACGCAGCAATATCATCCAAACAGGTGAACACCATCCCACCACCACCAGTCGTAAAAACATAAGCCACACCCCGCTCCAGACGTTCAACACTCGCGCCAAGGTTACACAACCCAGCAATATCACTCGCCTTGCTCGACCAAGGCGAAATAGCTCCCGGCCTAGGAAGAACATAAACCACATTTTTTTGATCACTGGCCAGATACTCTGCGGTAGTCGATAATAGAATGTTATCCCCATACGCCAACAGCTGATCAAGGACTTTTCGAGTAAACGAGGTGGAATCGGCGAGAAGCTCTTGTTCAATTTTTTCAGTCCTGCATTTCACGAGGTGGATCCAGACGGCGTCGACAGAGAGGATAGTGGGGTTGGTGGTTTGGATGCGTTGGAGGAGTACATCGCGCTTTGGTTTTGATATCGCGGATGAGCCGGGAAGAATAAGCATCGTCTAATTCTTATTTATCGATGAGCATGGAAAACATACGCGAGAGAAACAACACAAACCGACGGTTCAGCCGATGCTGAATGTTGGTGGAAAACACTTTTCCTTATCTCGCCAATCTAAACCATCTCGTGACGTCATGTGACACCACAACAACAATTATATTCCAACGCACACAAACAAACTCTTTCAGCGCACAACTAGATAAAGACCTTCTATCGCAATATCCGCCTGCCACCGCCCCAATTTCCTAATGGCCCGCAAAACAGCAGGGGCGGGCAGCACGAGACACATGGCAGGAATAGCAGCCGCCCAGATAGCAATCGTCAAAAGCAATGTAATCGCGGGTTTAATCACGAGGAAATAGAACAATGCTTGATAAGACGTGGAATCTGTAAACTAGAACAAGTAGCCTAGTGTGTCAGCCGACATGGTAATTGCGATAAGAACTGAACAGGTCCACTTACCATGGCGTAAGTGTTTTTGTAAAAGGAAGGTTCTCTGATTAGGGTATGTGGCGAAGCACGACCAGATTCGATCTCGGATAAAGTCGGCTCTCGATAGCGAGTGAATATCGGACGAGGGGGATAAGGAGGCGGGTAGGAAAGAGGGTAGTGGAAGTGAGACTGTACCGCGAGTTCTCCTCTGGAGAAAGCGCGGGCGCCAAGGAGATTGCAAAAACATAGCACAGCTCCCAGGGGTAGTGCCATGAGTAGTGTTGTTCCCGTCTGCCAAGTTGATTGAGATTTACAGAGGGAACAGTAACGAGGGGGGAGGCGTTGCTTACCACAGTGAACACAAATAGATAGACCCATGCTGCCAGTGCATAGGGGAAATTGATGATGGCGAGGTGGCAAAAGGAGCTGTAATACTCTCTGCGGACCAAGGGTCTAAAGTACCGTCTCCACTCTGCTATTGAGAAGAAGCCTGCCGAGCGCCTTTGTTCTGGGGTCCTCCCGTGTGCGCGGCCCTGTTCTGACAGATATGGGCGTTCCCTGTGGCTGTCGGACGAAAAAGGCTCGTCGTCATCTGCCTGGAATAAAGAAAAGACGGTCTGGGCGAGCGAGGGAGCGGCAGAGGTGGTACTAGCATGGGAATAGGAACGAGGTCGACCGCGCCGCGAGAGAGGCGGTGCGAGAAGGAGGGTAGCTTCTGTCGGCTCTACGAGATCATCATCCGTGTGCGGTGCCGGAGATGCTGGAGAGGTTCGTTGTTCATACTGAGAGTCGGAAGAGGGATATAGGGAGTGGTTCGAGGTCTGAATAGGGTGGATTATGAGGCGGCGGTTGGGCCGGGTTGACCGGGGACTGCGGCGGTCCCTGGAAGGATAAGGAGGGGGAGGGTCGCTGGGGACGGCAAGATTGTCACAGTGAGCGGCGGAGTGGAGGTCGTCCAGGACGGGAGAGTGCGGATCTGCAGTGGTGGTTGGTCGCATGGGAGGGTGGGTGTGGTTGTGTTTGGTTTGCAGAGTTGCTAGAAGCCACTGTAAACCTGGGCAGCTATGCAGATCTGTTCCGAAAGTGATGGCATGCAAGCAGCGGTGCCGAACAAGCGAAGGGTGATGCTATCGATCTGCTTTAAATTGCTCAACACACACACACACACACACGCTCCCCAAGACTTCCAAATGGCCTATCTCCCCCAAGAACTCGTCGACGCCATCATCGACCACGTCCACAGCGACCGCTCCACCCTCGCTGCCTGTGCCCGTGTCAGTCGCTCCTGGCTCCATTCCAGTCGCTACCACCTCTTTGCCTCCGTCTCCCTCACCCCGCAGCCCAACGCACAGCGCCGATGCGCACGTCTCTACCAGCTCCTCCAGGACAGCCCCTCCATCGTCCCCTACATCCGCCAGCTCCACCTCCTCGACGGTCTCCCCCCGAGCCAGCACTCGGGCCAGTGGATCGCCCACGAACGCACCCTCCCACCCCTCCTCAAGCTCCTCTCCCATCTCAGGAGTCTCGACATCAGCGCCTCCTCCGGCGTCCTCCAGTGGAAATCCCTTCCTTTTACCCTTCAGAATGCCATCTGCACCGTCCTCAAACTGCCCTCCCTCACCTACTTCCGCCTCTACTCCTGCGTCTTTCCAAACCTCTCCTCGCTCGCTGCCGTCCTTTCTCTCTGCCAGAACCTAAAGGGGTTGTCCCTCTCTTCTCTGACAGTCTGTGACGATCTGGACCACCATCCACACCACCCCTCCGATCTAGTACCCAAGTCGATGATCATCCCTCTTCTCTTCGCCAATCCCGGAGACGGAGGAGGACCACCCGAGGGCGAGGCTGAGCATCACGCCAACAACGAGGACACAGGCAGGGCCGCCGACGACAACAACAACACGACCACCACACGTGTCCTCCCGCCATCATCACCACCTCGCCTCGAGGTCCTCACCCTTGACAATGTCAATTTTGGCTCCCTTGGCTATTGGGTCCTCGCACCACCACCCCTCCCCACTCCCTCATCACCCGCCATCAATTTCCGCAATCTCCGCGAGCTGCGAGTCGCTCGCTCCGCAGACCCCTTTCTCGTCGAACAGATCCTCCTCTCTATCGGTCCTTCGCTTGAGCATTTGCATTTGAAACCCGGTTCATGGGAGGGTAAGTTGTACCGTCTCTTTGCTGCATTTCCCCCTCATCCTCAAGTCTTGGCGAATTCACCCCCCCAGTTTATCCATTCGACCTCCGGAATAACATCAATCTCAGGTCGTTGAGGCTAACCCTCGAAGTACCCGAGACGGCACTGAGTTGGTGTACCACGCTTCTTTCTTCGCTTTCCCCATCCAGCAACGCTCCGTCCCGGTCCTTGCAGAGGGACGACGATGAGGAAACCACGCTCCGTCTCACCCAGATCTCGTTCGAATTCTGGACAGACCTCAAGAGGCTCGTCGCGTCCTCGACCACAACACCATCAGCATCACCTCACCACGTACCCGTCTCCCTCTCCCCCACCGCCACCCCTTTGCCTTCTTCATCATCATCCCTCCCAGGCTCTCCCTTGCAGCCACCACCACCACCACTACCACCGTCTCTCATACCCCAACAACAACCCCTTATCCAATCCACATGGTCCTCCCTCGATTCCATCCTCTCCCATCTCCCCAGTCCGCTCCTCAAACAAGTCAACATCGGCCTCTTTGCACAACCCTCCCACCCTGATTTTATCCGTGTCAGAGAAGCGTTGAGTGGGATACATGCGAGGATGGATCCGGATGGGTTGTTGGATAGTAGAGAGGGTCATCGTGATGATGGGTGTTGTTACTCGACCGGAGAGGATTGTGGTCACTGTGGTAGTGGGAAGAATGGGGTGGTTCGTGTGTATCAGTTGGGTGTGAAGAGTCAGCGGTCGTTTGGGAGGATTTGTGGGCCGCGATTGAGGTCTTTTGAAGGCCTTGTTTGAGTTGCTGAGCGCGTTACTTATTTAATTTTTTTTTCGGGTCTTTTGAGGGCTTTTTGCTTTTTCGTTTTTTGTTGGTCACTTTTATGCACTCCACTTTTAATTTTGCTTTCGAATTGCTCTCTCTCCTTTGGAAGTTTTGGCCTATGCTTTTCTCTTTTCGGGTTGCACCCCTTCTCACTCATCCCTGACACAAGTGAAACGAAGAAAAAAAGAGACATCAATTAAAGACATATAGGATGGAAACAATCAACACGCCTCATACCCCCCTAGGTCCGCGTTTAATACGATATTATTCTCGCCCCCCCCCTCCTCTCTTCAACCCTCAATTTCTACACATGCACAACACGTTCTATGGTCTCGCATTTATCTGCCTAACAATCACGGTTCCTCGCCGATGTTGGGTGGTTTGTTGAATCATAAGAGGTTGAGAGTATTTTTTTTTAATTGTCGTCAGGTTAATCCGATTTCTGCGATATGCATACGGATGATGGCTTCGCCGACTGTTTTTTTTTTCGTTAGTTGATTGGGTTATCTGACTGGGAGGAGAAAGGGGGAAAGGGGGAAGTCTTTTTTTGTTGGTTCGCCGGCCGCCACCATATGAACACCACCACCACCACCACCACCACCACCACCCACCGCCATCGCCACCACTACCTCCACACCTCCATCCATTTGCCACCAACTATCGCCACCAACATCAACAACCCACCCACGAGGATTTTTTTTTCACGCGCAACGCACGCATTTATCGAAACCAACCAACTTTACCATACATTCCAACCCAGCATATATGCATACGCCACGTAGGAATATTTATAATTCCGAATCTTAATTATTGTAAAACTCACCATTGGAGATGATACTTTGTGTGGCTTTGATGTCCTTTGTTGAAATATATGAATCATGTTTGGTGGGGGTGGGAGAGTTATTGAGAACTTACCAGCATCATTGTAAAGTGCTACAATTAATAAAAGATAACAATCATTTTATAGAAATGCGTAATTTGGAAAAAAAAAACTCACCACCCAAAGCACTCGATGCGATACATCATGTTTCTTGTGTACTTGTTGGAAATGGGTTTTGAAGTACTCGGATACGGAGTCGTATTTATTCGGGCGGTCGCCGTAACTTGTGATACTTTTTTCAAAGCAAAACCTGATTAACGAACATCTTTCTTGTGTTTTGTCATGTTGACGTACAATTTCCGGACTTTAATTCCAGAGGCGAGTTTTTTTCTGAGCAAGTCCGTCTGATGAAAAGGGGGGGAAAGGTGATCAGTATACGCGAAAACAAAAAAAAAAGTAAAGAATATATACCTTGTTCAACAGTAGAACCAAATGAGCATTCTTGAGTAACCTATTCGAACAAATCGCAGTGAAAAGCTGAAGTGAATCTTCCATCCTATTCGTCTTGGGCTCTTCATCAAGATACTAGTTTGTCATTTCCATCCATCAGTTAGAACAGTTGTTGATGATGATTGGAAAGTTCGCAAGAAATCAATGGAAACAGAACAAACAATCCAAGTCGGAGTCATGAGTTTTGGACATATCCATCCCCATCATTCCAAGTTGAAACACAGCAATAGCCCAAAGAGTTGAGCGTCCGTTCGTGTCAAGTGTCGAGGGGCGAATTAGTTCGGAGAGTTTATTCGAAATCAAAAATTGGGGCGAGATATAAATAGAGCGTGGGCAAGGAGGTTTAGCATCGGGTTGACCGCGAAGTTTGAGAAGATGATGGGATATCCGTGGTCGAGGGGAGGAGATTGTACAAGGGCTCACCTGATCAAAGGCGCTTATGGGCGCTGATAGATTGGGGGGGAAGGGATTGCAAGCGGTAGCGGAATTAGCCCTTTCAGTTGCCAAGTCCCTCCCCACTCAAAAATGAGAATCTCATACCGAGGAATATGATTGCCGTTGCTAGGGTTGGAAGACAGATGATTGAAAGCGTCAGTTGTTGTTGTTTTATTTTTATCAAGGAAAAGTGAGGGAGAGACAGATCAAGGGAAAGTCAAGGAAGTAGGGCTCGGCGCGCGCATGTGTTACTACACTACGCATTCTCGCCGTTGTTCGGATGAATAGAAAAGGAGTGTGTTGACGGATGCAACAAGCAAGGAAAAGTGACATGATTCGAGTGACTTACCATCATCAAAATACGATGCCCAGGTTTGTCTCTGTCGAGATACGGGGTGAGAGAGACGATTTACATGTGAGATGGCGCCGAGATGGATATAAATAGGCTTACCTGACCACGCTGTGAATCACAAGACAGGTGAGAATGGAGTCCAATTCAGCAAGGTAGCTTGGTAATAAAAGAAGAGAAGCCGCGGAGGTGCGAGGAAGGCTCCACAAGATGCAAGAGACCATGGTAATGATAAGCCATTGGGGAGCGAGAAGAGCGGCAAGCAAAGGAGTGTGTGTGGGGGTATTACGAGGACCGGAGAAAAAAAAAAATAGAAGGGGGATTTTCAGCAGATATTAGTGACTCACAGCGCCACCGACATCATAGATCTTCCAGTTGTACGAAACGCCTGCCATGGAGATTGGGAAAGAATGTTCCATCACGCCCAACGTTTGCAGGCGAACTTTGAGAATGTCATCTGTTGAGCGTCAGCATTAGTTATGCTTCTGAAGTTGTCAATAGAAAACGGAGTTAATTAACCTGTCGTTGGTATGTAATCGGGTTCAGCAATGCGCGTAACCTCGTCTAAGAAGCTACAGTGCCGACATGAAACGATTAGCAAGTTCGAGGGAGGAGGGGGAAATAAAGAGGGATTCACTCACAACGAAGCCGAGTCTTCTAATTTGACCCTGCCATCATGCACAAGTAGCTTAACCGTTGGATGCTCCCAAAGCGCTTTGGCCTCATGGACCGAGTTTCCAAGCGTCTTCGCGATGAGATGGACGACTTCTGTAGTTCTCGCCGACGTTTCAGCCGACCGGCTGGCACCATTTGCCTGCGAAGAACCTCCCCCAACGAGCAACTGCCACCCCGAACGCACAAACGCCCCCTTCCGACCTCCCGATCCAATTATCGCACCACCGTTGAGCTGGGATGTGAGTGTGTCCTCTAGGGCGATGAGTGGTAGAAGCTTCGTTCGCAGCTCAGAGATCTGCTGCTGGGCTTCTTCGGGTGCTTCTAGACTGTTGGGATGAGCGGAGAATTGATACTCGAGTTCGTTGAAGATGAGCCGAATAGCTTTGATCATGTTAAAGTAAACCACCGGTTTCCAGCATGGTCGTTCACCCTCAAGCGATTTGGAGGCATAATAGAGTTGGAACTGCTTTAGAAGCGTGGATTTTCCTATCAAACAATCCCCGTTGAGGTCCAGACTCAGTTGCGAGAGTACAAGTCAGAGAGAATGCATACCTGATTCCGCCTGTCCAAGTAGCATCACTGATAGCAGAGGTTTGTCTTTCCTCGAAGCGACTGGGTACAATGAACGGGGGGGACCCACCTCTGACTTCCCTCTTCCTCTGCTCTCTTCGCTTAGCTCCCTCTTTCTAACCAAGAGATCAGAACTCTTGGAGCCGAGTCAGCAAACAGAACGTACTTTGAGTTCCTCCTCAATGATGCGGTTCATAGCCTCTGCATTCTCTTTGGGAGGTGCGGCGGTCGGTGGTGCAACGAAACTATTGATGCCGGGCGGTCGCGCCATGATGAAAGATTAAGAGGACAATGTGGGAGGAGGAGAGGGGAGGGAAATTGGTGTGACCCGAGTACGGTGTAACTCGAGGGGATATATATCAAGAAGCTGACAGGGCGTGGTGAAAATGATTTCCATTGAATGATGGAAAAGTAAGTATGTAGGTATACAATCAAACGGTAAGAGAGGCTGTATGCCCTGCTTACCTCAGAAGCTGATATTCAATCCGTGGAATTGAATAGAAGTTGGTGTCACCACCAATGGCCATTGGTGCGTATGTAAAAACCTCCGAAATCAGCTTTCGCCTCCTTGCTGCGGGTCTCTCCTACCCTTCCCTCTTTCCCAAACCTGATGAATGTCAAGCGCTGCTCAGGAATCGAGGTGCTCAATACGCCCAGAGATAGATTTTGTTTACAGTCGAGAAGAGCAGGGTCAAGTAGATCGATATCATTTTTGACAGGTCCATCTCAGCCCCGGTAATTCGTCGAATTCGGTAATGTAAATCATTATTACCCCAACGATGATTTCAGCTGTTCGGTTCCTGTTCTATGTGGTCAGGGTTAATGCAGGGACAATTTTTCGGATTTGATGTTGTGCATAACGAGGAATGAAGGTACTGTAATTAATCGGAAGTATCGTCCGCGGTTCGGTGCAGAGGGAGAGAGGACCCGAAGCACAATCCCATCATCACCGAATCAGACTAGGTCAACTCTACAGCAAAGCTGGGAGTGGTAAGACCCCTATTCACAGCTTTCGGCCCCATCAACGCATCACGTCCTAAATTTATTCAATCGCGGTTACTTGGTGACCGCGTGGAACACCCTTATGATTCCACCTGAACTCCTGGGAGGATGCGGGCTTGTCGTTATAGGATAAAGCCGAAACAAGTAACCGGGTATATCGCCACCGCTCGACTCATCCGTAGATTTGAAAAGGGAAAGTGGGCGCCGGGATACTTCCATGTTGCGTAGTTAATTTTCTCGGGTAGATTGTTTTACCAGGGCTTAGGGAGAGGGTTCACCGATGGTTGAATAGCATTTCATGTGATTACCCACGCCCCACTGCCACTTGCAGAGGCCGCATAACACATGTGTTCAATATTTGTTGTTTCAGCTCATTGACCGCCGGTTCTTTACTTACGACATGCGTAACCGCATTGCACTCCCGAAAGATAAAAACGTCCTAAGGGCTAAACCCCCTTGATCAGTTTAGGTCAAGACTCGCCGCCACTCACAAATCCCGAGACGTGTAAAAAAAAAAAAAACAAGTAAAGAATTGGGCTCAAGCGATGGTATGTATGGTGCCATTTTGGTGACGGGTCTGGACTGGGCTGGACAATCACTCGGGAAGGGCCTGCACTTCGCCAACAATTTGTCTTGATCCACAACTCGTACCAACAATAACCCGCCGATTTCCTTGCTTCCTCGACCTCACTGCACACGGACGAAGTCATCCCTGGTAACAAAGCGACAAGCACAGCCAACCACTCATATTACTAAAATGGCAAGTTCCCTTTTCCAGTTTGCTAGACATGGTATAGAACCAAGATGATATAACCGGTTGAAACACACCGCACCATTCGCACTTGTCATGAATTCATGCAGCTCCCCGTAAAGTACAAATCGTCCTTTCTGAGCGGTATATTACAAAACGAAAAATAAATAAACACCGACAACATTATCTCACTACGCAGCAAGACGGGAGATTCCTTAATGGGAAGCAGCGCCAGAGTTTATATCGCTCGCTATTCAGTCACAACCAAGAGTTAAACCCTTCTTCCATCCTCAGGGACGATTACTGTTCCACCGCTCCGGGGCACCACAGGCGGCATTTCCCCCAACCGTACCCAAAGGTCTAAACTGCATTTTTGGCTCGGGTTCTTACTGGAGCGCCCTTGTCAGACACTTGCGACTTTGTAACCCTCAAGGAACTGCCACTCGCAGCAGCAGGTAAATTTTCTGTTAAAGCCCTTGCTGCGACCGTAGGTTTCCGAGCGCCCGGAACAGCAGCTGTACTCCGCCCAGTTGCCAAGGGCGGACATGACATCATGGGCTTCTTTTCCCTTGTCACCGGCGCAGCTGAAGAAGTAGTCGATCTGACTATGGGTTTGACGGTCGACTTTGATGTGGATGTCGCACGTATCCGAGAGGACAGTGTAGAGGCAAAGGGAGGTCGCGTAGATGCGGATGTTGCCGGTCTTGATGAAGGGCGCGTGGTGGACTGCGCCGTAGTCGGAGGAATGGCGTTGCGTATTGTGGAGAGCTGTTTCCTCGCCGTAGTGACGGCAGCGGGAATAGCCGCAGCATTTTTCCGAGTCGTCAATGTTGTAGTTGGGTTTGATCGGGGTTTGGGAAGTGTAGTGGTAGCGGAAGTAGTTGAGCGAGGTCGGGTAACGGAGATTGATGCAGAGCGCTTTATCGGGGGTCTCACGGACGCGGAAGTTGCAGGCCTCGAGGAGGTGCCAGGAGGTGCCCGACGAGAAGAAGCTGTACGGGATGATTTAGAAATAACTTGAGCGCGTTTTGCCGGATGAGAAGATTCGTCATCGGTGTCGAGGGAGGGAAGGGATAGGGTGTCCCAATTCATGAACTCGTTATCTCCGATGTGAAAGTCGTAAGTGGGTGGTAGGGTCTCCTCGCAGGGGTGGCAGTAGACGTTTCTCAGGATCTCTTTCCCAAGAGCTTTGTAGTCTGGTAATTCAAAGTCGAACGGAGGCTGATAAGATAGATCTATCTCGGACGATATTAAGCAATCAAGTGGAAGGGCTCATGTACAAATGGAACCTACTTAGGGTGTTTGGTGGCGCGTACTCGATCTCGTCATGGTCATCTATAGGTTCCTGCACCTGTTCTATCTCCGGCGCGGCGATAGCATCATCACTGATATCCCAGTAGTTCCCTTGATTTGCGGGTGTCTGATAGTTTTTAGTCGCGCTCGTAGGCGCACGTGAATGTTTCCTGGTTGAGCTAGCTCTGGCGGAACCGTTCTCTGGACTGGGACCATGGGATTCAAGGACCTTGGTAGTGAGTTTTGCAGGCTTCTGGTCGGGCGCCGGGGTATTGTAGATGTTGAGAACACGATTGGCGAAGGGTGTTTTATCGGCCAGAGGCTGCAAGGGACGCGTGAAGAGGGTGATGGGAGTTTTAGTCAATCCAAATCCTTCCTTGAGCAATCTGCGGGGTTCTGGAATAAACGATTATGGGTGGTGAGCGGCTGGGGGAGTGGCGTGTCTCACAGATCCAGGCACTCACGAACAGTTTTTGGTTGAAATGGAGTTCGAATGAGGCTGTTGGGTTTTCCTTTCCCATTGTGAATTGTCATGGTACCCTGGTTGTAAACATTTTCGCTACGGAGCTTTGCAACTCTTGCTGGAGTCTTTGTAGGATACTGGGTGTCGATGCCAGAGTGTGTTGCACGCGCGCTGAGCATAGTTGTTGTATACGGAAACGAGAGGACAAGTTGGGAAGCCCAACTTTGATGGATCACGTGATCGTGCAGCCCCCAGGGTCATATGTTTGTCGTGATTTGTCGGGACTGACAAATTGATTCACTTGCAAAGTGTGCACGATGTCGCGGACTCGAAGGGCTGCCAAGAGACATATGTAAGAAGCCGGAGAAAGTGTCCGCCACGTCAACAGGGTTGCGCTGGGAGTTGGATGTTCAGTACACACACACACACACACTCTCTCTCTCTCTCTCTCTCAGGTATATATATTTATGCACGAGCCCGGTCAGGCGTGTGTTGAAAGTGTCCATTGTCAGGATATATGCGCATGCATGGACCTGGGGATGTCTTTGTTGGGATGATTACTTTTTGTTTTGGGGCTGCTTCTTCCTGCACTTGGATTTGAAATTGTAATTAATCAGATTATGATGGCCTTGAGCGCGAGCAAGACCAGTCAACGCCCATCCAGGGACGGAAGCAGCTGTGCTAGCCAGTTTCCAACGCAATGAGTGGGATGCAGCGCAGTGATAAACAGATGGTTGGCGACGGTATATGTGATGCAATAAAGCCAGAAAGAGAGATGGGCCGGCGTGGAAAGTGAATGCCGGGGTGTCTCGATTAGGCAGGTGCGAGTGTTGTGTGAGCTTTGCAACCCGCTTCTCCACTTGAACCCCTCGACCACAACCCCATGCTCAACGGCGACTGGGACTCCGCCTCCGACATCACCCTCAGAGTAGACACCCTCGATGGCCGCAACACCCTCGACTCCGCCTCCACCCTCTCCTTCGCCTCCTCCTCTCGCCCCAGCCACGACGACCTCTATCCCGACACCACCCTCCGCATCGACGACCTCATCGACCAGAATGGCCAGGCCATCCAACACAAACTCACCTCCAGTCCCATCGTCGACACCGCCATCGACACAACGATTGCCCCGTGGGTAGTCGACGAACCCGTACGTGCCTCTTCTTCCCTCTTTCCCGAGCTTTTGTGCTGTGTATATGCGTCCCCCAGCCGGGGTTTTGCTAGTATATTCCCCCCATCCTCGCCGATCCACTTCATCACCTCTTTGCACGGTCCCACGTATGCTGAGCTCGATCTTTTAGCCATCACCCGCCCTCTACCCGCCCTCCCATTCCACGTCCTCCTCCTCCCGGGGCTTCTCCAAAGGCTCTCTCTCGTCCTTTTGGCCACTACGGCAGAACAGCTCCGTCAGCCTACTTCGGCAAAGCCGAGGCTTAGAATCCACAACATTCCTTGCCGTTCCCACTGGGGGACGACGCTCGACCGACGATGCCGATTCCATACGGGCACCCACTCCTGGCCCCTCATCCGGCCCGGGCGAGCTGCGCAAGTCAAAATCGTCATTATTCTCCAGGATAAGGCGTCGCGGGAGCAAATCGCACCTCAATCAGAGCTTGACCGACGACCCGATCCCTCCGCCACCGCTTCCTTCGAGAAAGGATTCCCATTTCGTTTTCAATACCCCCGTTGACCCGCCTCATCCACTTGCACATCTCGCGCCACCGCCTCCGTTGGTTTCAAAGGGGAAGGAGAGGGAGAGGGACAAGGAAAAAGAAAGAGACAGGGAGAGAGAGAGAAGTGGGAGAAAGAGGAAAGGGAAGAAGGATTCAGGACCAGAAGTTCCTCCAAAGGACGACGCACCTCTTTATCCCCTCGACACCAACTTGGAAAGCATGGAAGGCATCGTTGACCTTACACGGAGTACAAATGATCTCGGCGTCAATCCCAACTCTCCCGGGAGCGCCACCACCGCGTTTGAAGGTCAGCAAGCGGAGGGCCCCGGGATGAGTCCTCCAACGTTCAGCGATCCCTTCTCACCTACTACGTCTTCGGATGGCCTGAAAAAAGCCGTTTCGTTTGGCCAACCTCGAATTTCCCCGACTACCGTTCTTCCTGAGCCTGAAGCTACAGATAATGTCAACGGGACTGTTCAGGAAGGCGCTTGGAAACCACCGGAGAGCTGGGCAGTTGTTGACCAGAATGGACTGCAGAATGGGAAACCCGAGATGACGGCACCAGAAGACGACGATTCCAGTGATGAAGAGACTAAGACAGTGAGGTCCGTCGAGCCCCAGCGTCAGTTGAGGACCAAAATCATGCAAGGCCGCATACATCCACCATCCCTCAGTGCCGTCGAATCTATCAGACCTTCAAAAAGAGGGAAGCGGGCTTATCCAGGGGCTGACGAACTCGCCGTTCGTGTTTATCGTCCGAATGGCGTCTATCATTTGGCGGTTCTTGGTGTTGGTCTTACCGTATACGACCTATTACTTGCCTTGCATCGGAGAACGGCAGCAGGTGACAAACACGCGAGTCGGCTATTCCTAAAAGAGCGGGCAAAAGGTACGGTTTTGTGTCTCGCTAGGCCATTCGAATTAATTCTTCAACGTTGATCTTAGAGAGGATTCTTGACATGCGTGAGGTACCTTTGGATATCATATACAGAAGACAGACCGAGGCAGGTTATTCGTGGAATGACGGTCTGATATTGCTCGCTGGCGAGAACCTATCGTTCCTCCTCAGGTTTATCTACCGGGATCCTGACCTCGGGCTTGGTCGAAGATCATTTACTTCGGATCCCCATCACCTTCCGCTTGAGGATGTGGACTTCAGGTTGGAAAATTTCGACTATGTGGACCTCACGGGCAGGAGCTTGCGTGCTATCCCAGTCGTCTTACATCGACATGCTGACCAAATCATCTCTCTCAAGCTATCGCGAAACCCCATTATCGATTTACCCCTAGATTTCATTGAAGCATGCACTCAACTCCGGGATCTGCGCTTGTCGGACATGTACATGAGAAAGGTTCCTGCCAACCTCACCGCCGCCAAGTGGCTCCGGCGACTAGACCTCTCCTTTAATCATATCAAAGTCAAGGAGCTTGAGGGTGGCAGGCTCCACAAGATACCTGAGCTATCGTTTCTGTGCCTGCAAAACAATCTCTTGAAAGACCTCCCCGCCTCTTTTGCCGAATTCAAAGTGCTCACCACACTCAACGTCTCAAATAATAAACTGAGGCATTTTCCGGAATCACTCACAAAGCTGACCAACCTTCGCGATCTGGATATCTCTTTCAATTATGTAGAAGAATTGCCACGGGAAATTCGCAACCTTGAGGCCCTTGAACGGTTCCTCTTTGTTGGTAACTTAATTAAAGAGATCCCCGACGGCTTTTACTACCTTCGTGCTCTCAAATACGTTGACTGTCGGCGGAATCAGATCCGCGATCTCACCATCATCTGTAACCTCCCCCAACTCAATTTTCTATATGCCGATCACAATGCGGTACATCTTGTGGATCTTTCTATGGGTCCCAACTTGACTATTGTCGACGTTTCTCATAACGAAATCACCCAGATTACGTTACATCCCGGTCCTGTTGGTCAACCCCCGCATTCCCTTACTACTCTCGACCTCTCGTATGCCAAGCTAACGTTTTTTGACGACGTCGTCTTGAGCAACCTTACGGGCCTAATACACCTCAAGCTACAGCATAACGAACTCAGCTATCTTCCTGACAGTCTGGGTAGTTTAACCGAGCTCGAGACACTGTTCTGCAACGACAATCGCCTCATTCGGTTGCCCGAAACAATAGGAAACCTATCGAGGCTGTACCGTTTGGATGCACATAACAACAACCTACGAGAAATTCCCTCCACGATCTGGAACTGCGAAGAACTTGTTTTCCTGAACCTATCAACCAACTTCGTTGCCACTTTTCCACCCCCTCCCATCATCCCGATCAGCGGTCACCCTCGTCCACCGTTAAATGGCCACATGCCTGAAGTTCCTACTAACTACAACCGCGATCACGTCATTCTCGGTCACCTGTATCCTCCGCTTTCGTTCTGCCTCGAACATCTTTCCGTATCGGAGAACAAGCTCAAGGACCATGAGGCGGAGGCGCTCCGCAACATCGCTTTCATCCGATCCCTCTTGTCACTGAACTTGTCGTATAACGAGATTAGCGACATTCCCAGTGGCTTCTTCCGTGAACTGGGCCGGTTGCGTGAGTTTTATTTCAGTGGTAATCAGATCACCACGTTACCGGCTGAGGAATTGGCGCGGGTGAAGGATCTTCATACCTTGTTCCTTAGCGGGAATAAGTTAACGGTCTTACCTGCGGAGCTTTCTCGGCTTGAGCACCTCAAGGTTATTGATGTTAGCAATAACAATCTGAGGTATAACATCAATAACTATGAGTTTGACTGGAATTGGTAAGCCTAATTTTCTTTTTCTTCACAACACTCTTGTCGTACAAGGACTCAAGGCAATTGAACGTAGGAACTTTAATGGGAAAATCAGATATCTCAACCTGTCTGGTAACAAGCGTCTGCAGATTAAACCCGACACACGGCACACTGGGACGTCACGAAGCAGCAGAGAGCTCAATTACGGCGCTAATAACCTCTCTGGTTTTGCGAGCCTGCGCCACCTACGCAACTTGGGTCTTATGGATGTCACCGTCACTGCGAGGGATGCTTATGTGGATCTCCCGGACGAGAACGAGGACCGTCGCATCCGGTCAACGGCCAGCATTGTGGGAGGTCTTGGTTATGGAATGTCTGATTGTCTTGGGAAGGAAGGCGCTTTGACGATGTTGGATCTTGTTCATGAGTTCCCTGGCCATCCTAGCAAGGCACTCTTCGCTATGTTCGGTAATGTCAATCCTCCCAAGTCACTACCTCCCGGTGTCTCGCCAAACCGCCATGCAAAATATCTGCACGACCATTTCCTCGAGTTCTTCCAGAACCAGCTTGACAACCCCGAGATGCAGGAGTCCAAGGACTTGGTGGTTGATGTTATTCGCAGGTCATTCCTAGGGCTACATCAGGCGATACATAACCAGCTGTTTACGTCGGCCGCTCGGAAGATGTCCGCGGGTAGTGCACTGGGCGCTCCAACGCTCAGCGTTGATCCTGTTACGGCCCGAAGTGGTTGTTCGGGGATTGTGGTGTATATTGAAGATAAGAGGCTGTTTGCGGCAAATGTGGGAACGGCGTTGGCGGTTATTTCGTGCAAAAACAAGCCGGTTCCGGTTTCGAAGAAACACGATCCCTGGGACCAGGATGAGCTTCGCCGGATGCGCAAGTCCGAGGGGTGGATTTCACCTGATGGTTTGGTGAATGGCCAGGTGGAAGTGTCGCGGTCGTTTGGGTATTATTATATGCTCCCTGTGGTCAATGCTTCACCGGATATGTTCGAGTGGGACATCTCCGAGGCGGATGAATTTCTGATCATTGGAAATCAAGGGCTTTGGGATTATGTTACCTTCGACACGGCTGTTGATATTGCGAGTACGACTAACGACCCCATGTTGGTGTCACAGAAGCTGCGCGATTTTGCGATCAGCTATGGGTCGACTGGGAGCATTATGGTGATGGCCATCCGGTTGCGCGATGCGCACGACAAGTCACTTGTCCGGTCGTCGAATATCCTTGATCCCAGTTTGACGGTTGCCCCCCCGACGACTTATGCGCATAAATCCTCTAATAATATGGTCGCTGACAAAAGCGTCAGGAGAGCCGAGCCGGAAGTTGCCCCTCCAACGGGCCACATCGCGTTGGTGTTTACCGATATCCGGAATTCGACTCATCTGTGGGAAGTCAATCCGGGTATGCCGGCGGCTATTCAGCTTCACAACGATGTCATGCGTCGACGGCTCCGGGACTGTGGGGGCTACGAGTTCAAGACAGAAGGCGATGCTTTCTTGTGCAGTTTCCCTACCGTTTCATCTGCGGTGTGGTTTTGCCTGTCTGTTCAGAAGCAATTGTTGCAGGAACAGTGGCCGTTGGAGATTTTGGAGTGTGAGGATGGGCAGGTGATTCTTGATTCGAATGGGAATTTGATTATGCGGGGTGTGTCTGTGCGGATGGGCATTCATTGTGGCGCGCCGTTGTGTGCGCAGGATCCTGTCACGCACCGGATGGATTATTTGGGGCCTGTGATTAATAGGGCGGCGCGGGTGAGTGGATTGGCGAATGGGGGGCAGATTATGTGTAGTGCGGATGTCATTCGGGAGATCAATGCGTCGGTATTGGGGACGGCTCCGTTGACTGAATACTCCAAGTTTCAGCCACCCAAGGCCGTTGACGGGATCAAGCAGTTGGGTGTTGTGATAAGGGATGTTGGGGAGAAGAAGCTCAAGGGGTTGGAAGTGCCCGAGTTTGTTTCGGCGATATATCCTCTTGGGATTGAAACGCGGCATGATTTGGGTTCGGATGATCGGGCACCTGCGAGTGTGTACCTCAATGTTGCGCATGTACGTGAGATGGGGGTGTTGTGCTTGCGATTGGAGACGTTGGTATCGGGTCGGATATTCAAGCCGGTTTATGGGAACAGGGATTCCGATTTACCGATCAATTTAGAGGACGACGATACGGAGCAGAGAGCGCTGGAGCCGTGGAGAGTTCTCGAGGGGGACCCTGATAACTTGATGCCGCCGATGACGAACAAGAGCACCGATCATGACCTTCTTATGGTTCTAGACTCGCTTACCTGTCGGATCCAGAATGCCCTTCTGGGACTTATCAGGCGATTCGATGCTTATCGACTCAATACTCCACATATTGCGAGTCTACTCGAGGACAGTGGAATCGACTTTGATACGCTGGGCCTCATCCGAGATTTGCTGGGTAATGTTTATCTATGAATTACGTGTACTTTTATTTCTTTTTCCTTTCGTTTTTTTTATATATTATTATCATTCGTTCTTTTCAATTGTTTTTTTTGTTGCATGGTTTTTTGTGGTCTCTTGTTGTGTATGTGTGTTTTCGTGCATGATTGTTTTCTTTTTCGGACTGCATTTTCTCTTTTTTTTGCTCATTGCTATCAATTGTTGTATGTGTTATCATAAGTTTTTCTCTCACTCTCTTGCTACGCTATCCTGTTATAGACATCTGATTTCTTTGGGGTTTGAATCAGATATGGTCAGATTTGTCGTTTGAAACCAAGTACGAAATGTCTTGTGGATTTTGAGAAGACGTTCTGATGGAAGGAGGATGGTCATGGTGTGGATGTTGCAAGGTTCTGTGTTTCAGCCAACTCGGCTGACGATGATATAGACAACGAAGTATGCCTGGGGAGAAACAGTGACCTTGTCTGGCCTCATTTCCCGGCCACTATCCCAGAACCTCCAGTATTCGGAACTCTAGAATCTTTGCACGAGTCATAACCTTAGGTCTAGAAGCCTAAAAGTTTAGCGCCTTTTGCTTTCCCTAGACACCTTTCTGGAATGCGGAAGTCGCTCGCTGCAATCCCCCCGTCTTCTCCTCACCTGGTACTCGGCACCCCGACACCTCAGAGTTAGATTCAAAAATGTCTAATTGCTCTCCCTTCCTCTCTTCCCGCTAAACGCCTATCACTTGAGCACCGCTCGTCCCACAGCCCGAACAGGCTGAGCCATGTGGTCCAGGTGAGGCGTGTTTATAATTCATAATTCACCCTTCTGTGGGTTCTACGTTTTCGCACACGCACCGAAAAAAGGCGCGCTCGCGGCTGAAGTGGCGGATGTATGATGATACCTCCTTTATCGGGTTGGTTCCTATTTGGTATATACCTGGTCGAACCCACCTGGGGGAGTTGAAGAATCATTCCCTGTCGTAACCTACTAATACGTCTCCCCCCCCCTCAAGTTCTGGCCATTATATTTCCTGAAGTCTCCGAGATGGATTTTGGCCCGATAACACCAGGGATTATCCACCTTTTAATGACTGAAAGAGTAAGCTGAGCCGTAGAGCACTCCTTTTCCAAATTTATCTTTTTTGTAGTACATCGAAAGTGTGTACCCACTTGTCCCACTTTGCAATTATTACTCAAATAATACCCAGTGTCATCCGCTGCTATTGTGGTTAGTAATAGTACATTTCGTCTTTCCCCGGGTAGACTGAGTAAAACATCGAGATCGCAGGTATTTGAGTGGATGATTACTCTCGATCTCGAAGTGGCCTTAGTTTGGGGGTCAAGATGGAACTTGACAAAAGCCGCATATCTATTTAACCGATACGTTCCCATCGTAGAGTCCATCTTGCTCTACCTCCGTAAGACACATGTTTTCTATCGGGACCTCGGCTCCTGGCTACGTTCTCACCTCTTCTGCACTCCTTATCAGGTCAGCACGGTATCGGTCACGTCAGCACATGTAAACCACTGTTTCAAGCAATTGGAGGTGTGTATTACGGTTGAATAGCAAACATGATTCAGGTGGTAACTTGTTCTATTCCGTAGCCATCTATATCATCGCAATTCCCGTGGCAGAATGTGAGCCCTCGTGATCACATGTCTCGTATCAGTTGACATGGCGTTCTAGATATTCTAGCCATGCGTGTGTGTGTTATTTGGAAGATGAACAAGATTGTTGTCACGGCTCTGTGCGCCTTCTGCCTGGGCAGTTTTATCTATACCACCTTCAACTACTATAGCGTATTGGTTTCTCTCGAATGTGGGTACATCATTCTTCAATCAATCCGCCCTCTTCATCATTCCTTCTAGTCTTCTTAGTCCAACCTTCTGGTGGCTGTCTTGTAATCACGCAGGAGTCCATGAAGCTCTACATAAACTTCATATTGCAGGTGACCTATGATACCGGTATGTTTCTTGTTGGCCATTTTTGTACATAATTATGATACAAGTTCGAATGGTATGCAGATATGCTGGGTCTAATGGCTTATCCGACATGGACAGAATGTATGTTCTCTTTTGTGACAGGTTCCGGAGCCGCTTGTTGATATTCAGCTAGATACATCCAAGTTCGGCGTGCTCACAAACTCTGAGATGATAAGGGCTATTTATACAGAAGGCAAGGGCGATATGTCTTTATCCGAACCAGTAGTAACCCGTTCTGCAGGCGTCATGTTCTATGCCTACCTCCTCAGTATGTCTCCTTGTAATTTGCGGCCACTCGAGATGCGGCCACTCATCATATTCATACTTTTAGGTCTTTCCATTGCGACGTTAATCGTGATACTCGAAATTGTAGTGTCTCCCGCAACTTCAACTTGAAAATCAATCTGTTCTGACATAATGTTATAGCCAGAGAATGTGTTCCTTTTTATATGGTGAGTTTTGTATCTATGTCTCACATACTACAGCAGAGGCAATGTTGGCTCCCTTAGTATCAACACTATAATTCGCTCGATGTTAGCCTGTTGAGTCCTCCTCCACATTCGCGAGCTATCGGTACGGTGGCGGCCTACAGGTGGAACTGAGCTTAGCGAGTTGAGGTTTGGTTAGGAGTATGACATAGGGCTTGCTATCCAAATTTACTATCTACGTTAAATACAAGGGAGGTCCTGACCGAGTCTTTAATTAACATCATGACCAACCTTCACCGGCTGCTCTAACCCTCCTAATTCAACCGTGTTGCTCTGGGCCCTTCCACTTGGGAGTAGCTCTGACATGGTGGTATAGATAGCGTAGTAAGCCTGGGCAGATTCGTGACATTGTTAGCCTCGTTTCTGGTCCAGGGTCACTGTCCCAGACCCTCATTGGCATTCGCCACTCGAGAATCCCCGCGTGAGTAACCATTTGAAGCCCAGAAGTCCAGAATTTTGATGCCTTGCTTCCTTAAGACACTATTTCTGGAATGCATAAGCCTCTCGCTGTAACTGCCCCTCGCTTGGCATCTGGTGCCATCAAACCCAAGCACCTGAGAGTTTGGAGTCGGTCAACAGCATGACCTCCAACCGATTTGAGAGTCGGTCCAGATGTCCTGCCGCTCCCGCTCCCACCTCCCAGTTTCCCTCTCATCAATACTTATCACTTAAACCCCGTCAGTCCACAATCAAATGGGCTGTGCTATGTAGCCTGCGAAACGTATTTCCGATCAGTGTCTTCTAGGTCTTACACACGCATGGCAAAATAGGTGCTCACGACTGAAGTGACAGTAAATGATGATATCTCCGTTATTGTCGGTTCCCATTTGACATATGCCTGATCGAACCCACCTGAGAGAATCGAAAAATCATCTCCTGCCACAACCTACCAGCACTACCCCTACCTCTAGTCATCACTTTTCCTGGAGTCTTCCAAGATGGACCTCGGCTTGATAACACCAGAAACTATCCGTCTTTTGCTGGCCGAAAGGGTAAGTTGAGCTGTAGAATATCCTTCTTCAAATTATCTTTTTTGTAGTATATCGAAAGTGCGTACCTGCTTTTTCCACTCTGTAGTTATTACTCAAATAATACCCAGTGTCATCGGCTGCCATTGTGGTTAGTAATAAGGTGTTTTTCTTACCCCGAGGAGAAGTGATTAACATTAAGGTCGCAGGTGTTCGAATGGATGATCACTCTCGATCTCGAAGTTGCCTTAGTTTGGGGATCAAGATGGAGCTTGACAAAGCCGCATATCTGTTTAACCGATATGTTCCCATTGTAGAGTCCATCTTGCTCTACCTCCGTAAGACACGTATTTCCTACATGTCTCGATCGGGACCTCTGCTCTGGCCGCATTCTCACCTCTTCCGTGCTTCTTATCAGACCAGTACGGTATTAGTCATGTCAGCACTTGCAAACCACTGTTTCAAGCAATTGGAGGTGTGTATTTCATGATATTATGAACGTGACTCAGGTAGTAATTTGCTTGATTCTGCAGGCATCTATGTTGTCGCCAATTGCCATAGCAGAGTGTGAGTCTTATAATCACTTGTTTTGTATCAGCCAACATGGCATTCCAGATATTCTGGCAATGCGCGTGTGTGTTATTTGGAGGATGAACAAGATTGTATCGCTGTTATGTGCGCCTTCTCCCTGGGCAGCTTTTATCTACTGCACCATCCATTTATTCAGCATATTGGCTTCTCTCGAATGTATGTGCATCGCTCCTCTACCAATCTAATCTCATTATTGCTTTCGTTCCTTGTAGTCTTCTCAGTTCGACCCTCCGGGGGTTGCCTTTTAATCACGCCGGAGTCCACAAAGTTCTACATAAACTTCCTGACGCTGTTAACCTATGATGCCAGTATGTTTCCGTTTATTATTTTGTTATGCTTCAGGGGTAAGTTCGAGCTGAACACAGGTATGCTGGGCCTGGCGGCTTATCCGACGTGGATGGAGTGTATGCTTTCCTCTGTGATAGCTTCCGGCGCCCTTTATTGATGTTTGAGATAGATATGTCTAGGTTCGGTGTGCTTACAAACTCTGATATGCTAGGGGCTATTTATACAGAAGGTAAGGGTAATATGCCCTTATCTGATCCAGTAATAACACTTCTACAGGTGTCATGTTCTATGCCTACCTCCTCTGTAGGTCTCTTAACTTGTGGTCAATCAAGATGCGGCCAGTCACCAGATGTATCTAGGTCTTTCCGTTGCGACAGTAATTGTGCTACTCAAAATTGTAGTATCTCCTGCAACTTTAGAAATAATCTAATCTGACATGACATTATAGCCAGAGAACATATTCCTCTTTATATGGTGATGTTTGCATCTGCACCTCACAATACTGGGCGGAACTGATTTTGGCTCCCTTAGTATCAACATCACGGTTCGTTCAATGCTGGCCTGCCGAGTCCTTCTCCATATTCGCGAGCTATCAGTGCGGTGGCGGCCTGCGGGCGGAACTGAACTCAGCGAGTTGAGGTTTGGTTAAAAGATTGATGGAGGGCTTGCTACCCAAAACTCACAATCTACGTTAAAGACAAGGTAATGATGATGGTCCAAGGATTGACAGGGAAATTTCATAGCATAACGAAGTATATGCAAGGTTTGGGTGACCATGGACCCCTATCTTTGTATACCTTACTCTCGATACCTTTCTTTATGTAGAAACTGCACACGTTCCCTTGTAATCCTATGGCGTGTACATTTTCGTAGCTCCGACTTTCGTCATATATCGAAACTACTAATCGACACCTTTTCCCCCTATCCAAACTCGCACTTTCTATACACTAGCATGCCGGTTCTTCATATTATGAGCTGTCAGCATGGGAACACTCTGCGGACGTTGAGCTCAGCAAACCGAGGTCTAGTTTAAGGATGCTATAGAATTAATTGGTTTGCTTGTAAACACATGATTTATACTAGTGCTGAAGTGTTGATATATCACGCTGATTCCACTGGCGCCTATTGCTCGTGTACTCTTGGCATAGTATCTAATGATTGAATTAGACTTGTCCGCATTTCGACCTAGGCAGAAGTGCCAGTTCGTTATATGGTCACGTATAACAACACTGGATAGTGCCTCCTTGTCGGGAAGGACCATACCCACCCGCGCTTCCTGGCCCATCATCATATCCTTGTTATAGTAGTCCATCCACAGTTGCCCGTCAGGGACGTGTGGGTTGGTCATCAAAAATCGGGGCGAAATCTTCATTTGTATCAATTTCGGAGGCGGGGCGAGGAGGGGTATCTTGAATACCAAAGTGGACGATTTGAATCCAGAAATATGTCATGGTAACATGGAAAGTGCGCCCTGCAGTCTACAAACCACGTCGTACGTATTGCTTGAACCACACCTTTTTGTCTTCCGTATTAGCCAAAGATCAGGAATGCAAGGCGGATATGGGTATAATGGTCCCACTCTGGTAGAGCTATTTTGTTGAATTGGGATAGGAAGGGGAGCCATTCTCTGTGCGACCCAACCAAGTATTTAATTTCTCTGTAAGATTCCAGGTGATCACACATTAATCCAATGAGGCGGGGGAATCTTCTTCAGTTCCTGAGTGGCATCTATCTGAGACAGGTGCGTCTCGTTGGAGCAGGCAAAAGAGTGCGACTTTTAGCTGGTCAAAGGTTCAAGGTATGAAATACAAGGTAATGACGATGGTCCAAGGATATGACAGGGAAAATGAACGAAGATTTTGGTAATAGCATATATCATAAAGCGTAGGTAGTGATGTTTCTGATGTTACCATCACAAGGCCGTTATGTAGTGCAGTTCTAAGTAACAAAGGAACATATTGAACAATCCTAATGGAAACGGAACGGGTGCATTTATCAATATTATGATGAGCATCATGGGCGACGTGATTGGTAGTACCTTAGTAACGAGGTGACAGGGGCTAAGTAAATGGACTAAGTTGCAAATGGGGAGGCGCAAGTCAACAGGAGTTATCTAGGCTCAAACCTACGAACATCAGAGCAACAAGGGACTGCCAATACCCCTCAAATGACAGCAAGTGCCTTTCAAAATCAATTATTGCACTACACCACTATATTTCATTCTCCCAAGTCTCTATTTATCCGATAGTGCTTATAAGTATTCCCAGAGGACTCAGTCCGGCTGTAGAAAATAATTCATTTGATCGATAGATAATAATACGCATCACCCTAGCTGCCCAGCCAACTCACGCACGTGCACCATCGATGCCATGTTATTTCACAACTCATCAATATTTACAAGCAGCAGGTTCTTCGCAAAAGAACCCCTTTTATAGAAGATTGGACAGAGAAGATGCATCGTATCTATCTATAATGCCTTACTACAGTAGCTTGGGGGATTTCAATGAGGTATTAAGATAGTTTGATTGAAATGCTATATGTGTAGCTGGCAGAACAGGGGAGGAGAGGAGAAACAAGGACATTACGGGGCGAGGTCTGTGCACAGGTGTATGTTGAGCGTGAATGGTCTGACTGAGGCCCTCCTGGGTAAGCGCTGAGGGGCTGGGTTTCACGGGATGCACACCTTGCTATTTGTGACTATCTCATGCGAGGAGTGCAGGTACTTGAGCCCAACAATTGGTGAGTCCATCCTTCAATGCGAATATCCCCTCAAGGAAGAAATACAGCACCGCCACCTTCCTGTTGAGGCAACTACAAAAAAGGAAGCTGTTAAACTGCTGGGGTGCAAGTTGGAGTTGAGTAAAAAAGGCAATTGCTAGACGAGAATGCACAAGTTGATCGACATCCTAATTGAATCTAACCCCATGAGTAACCTGGAGCACTGGGAGTCCGGGGGTTTCACGCCTTTGCTTCCTTTGGGCACTATTTCTGGAATGCATAAGCCTCTCGCTTCAATTACTTGTCTGCCATCTGGTATTATCAAACCCAGCGCCCGAGAGCTTAGGGTTGGTTAACAGCACAATCTCCAACTGACTCGAAATCCAAGCGTCCGGCCACTACCACTTTCATCTCACCACCCTCGGCTTTCCTCTCGCCAACATTTACTACTTAACCCCGCCAGTCCACAATCAAATAGGCTATGCTATCGTGTGGCCCGTAGGACATATTTCTAGCCTACTATTTAGTGTGTTGTGCAATTGCGCAGGCACGGTAAAATAGGTACTCACGGTTGAAGTGGTGGTAAGTAAATGGAATTAAAATATTTAATTAACCTCAACTGAGCCGACATTGCAGTGCAATTTTCGATCGGGCATGGTGATATCTCCGTAATCATCGGTTCCCATCCAGTATATACCTGATCAAACCCACCTGGAGAATCGAAAAAAACCATCTCTTATCGCATCCTACCAGTATCACTCCCCAAGCCCTGGTCACCACCCTTCTCGGAGTCTTCCAAGATGGACCTTGGCCCGATAGCACCGGAAAATATCCGCCTTTTGTTGGTTGAAAGGGTAAGTTGAGCCATAGGACACTATTTTTCAAATTTATCTTTTTGTAGTATATCGAAAGTGCGTACCTACTCTTCCACTTTGCAGTTATTACTTAGATAACGCGCAGTGTCGTCGGCTGCCATTGTGGTCAGTAGCACGGCATTTATCTTGCCTTGGATAGATCGAGTGACTAACCTCGAGTTCGCAGGTATTTGAGTGGATGATCACTCTTGATCTCGAGGTTGCCTTAGTTTGGGGATCAAGATGGAACTTGGGAAAAGCCGCATATCTGTTTAGCCGATATGTTCCCATTGTGGAGTCCATCTTGCTCTACCTCCGTAAGACATATACTTCCTATGTGTTGCTATTGGGGCCTCTGCTCTGGCCGCGTTCTCACCCCTTCCGCACTTGCATCAGGCCAGCACGGTATTGGTCACGTCAGCACATGCAAACCACTGTGTCAAGCAATTGGAGGTGCGTATTACAAAAAACAGTAAAGGCGGCTCAGATGATGAATTGCTCTATTCTGTAGTCTTTTATCTCGTCGCAATTGCCATGGCAGAGTGTGAGTATTAATATTCATAATTACTTGTCTGGTATTAGTCGACATGGTATTCCAGGTATTCTAGCAGCACGCGTATGTGCTATTTGGAAGATGAACAAGATCGTTATCACTGTTCTGTGTGCCTTCTCCCTAGGCAGCTTTATCTACTCCACTATCTGTTATTTTAACATGTTGGCCTCTCTCGAATGTAGGTGCACTGTTCCTCGATCAGTCCACCCTCACTATATTTCTCATCCCTCCTAGTCTTCTCAGTTCTCCCCTCCGGGGGTTGCCTTGTCATCGCCCAGGAGCCTATGAATCTCTACATAAACTTCCTAATGCTGTTAATTTATGATGCTGGTATGTTTTTGTTGATTATTTTTGTATATGATTATGGGATAATTTGAAGCTAAACACAGGTATGCTGGGTCTGGTGGTTTATCCAACATGGAAGGAATGTAGGTTCTCCTCGCCACAGCTTCCGGAACCCTTTATTGATGTTCTGGATAGACACGTCTAAGTTCAGTGTGCTTACAAACTCTGATATGCTAAGGACTATCTATACAGAAGGTAAGGGTGATATGTCACCTTTATCTGATCCGGGAATAACACTTCTACAGGCGTCATGTTCTACGCCTACCTCCTCTGTATGTTTCCTAATTGCAGCTGATGAAGACGTGATTACTCACTACATTCGTGTCTCTAGGTCTTTCTATTGCGACGTTAATCGTGATACTCAAAATTGTAGTGCCTCTCGCGACTTCAAAAATAATATAATCTGACATAACGTTACAGCCAGAGAATATATTCCTCTTTACATGGTGAGGTTTGCATCTAAGTCTCAAAATACTGTGGTGGAACTGATTTTTGCACCCTTAGTGTCAACACCACAGTTCGTTCGATGCTAGCCTGCCAAGTCCTTCTCCATATTCGCGAGCTATCAGTATGGCGGCGGCCTGCGGGCGAAACTGAGCCCAGCGAGTTAAGGTTTGGTTAGAGGAGTGACGGAGAGTTTGCTACCCAAACTCACAATCTACGTTCAAGACAAGGTAATGATAGTGGCCAAGGATATGACAGGGAAATTCTACCACATAGCGAAGTATATGTTATGTCTCAGAAGAACTGGTTTAATTGTCTAGCATCAACACTATACTCTGCTCGATGCTAGTGTAATGTAGGGAATACGGCCACTCGTGGATACAAGGCTTGGGTGATCACGGACCCTTAGACTATCCTTATATAACTTACTCTCGATACCTTTCTTTATGTAGAAACTGCACACGTTCCCTCATAGTCCCATAAACGTTCATGTTTTCGTAGCTCCGAATTTCATCATATATCAAAACTACTAACCAGTACCTTTTCCCCCTATCCAAACTTGCACTTTCTATACACTAGCCTACCGGTTCTTCATATTCATGAGCTGTCAGCACGGGAACATTCTGCGGACGTTGAGCTCAGCGAGCTGAGGTTCGGTTAAGAATGTTGTAGAATTGGCTGGTTCACTGTAATCACATGATTTATACTAGTGCCGAAGTATTGGTTGATTCCACTGGTGCGTACTTGCTCGCACACTCTTGGGATAATATCCAATGAGGTAGTTGTACGTGTCGACGTTTCGACCTAGGCAGATGTAGCAAGTTTGTTGATGTGGTCACGTATAGCGATGCTGGGCAGTGCCTTCTTGTCGGGAAGGACCATACCTACCCGCGCATCCTGGCCCATCATCTTATCCTTGCTATAGTAATCCATCCACAGTTGTCCATCAACGACATATGGGTTGATTATCAAAAATCGGGCGAAGTCTTCATTTGTATCAATTTCGGAGGCGGAGCGAGGAGGGGTATTTTGTATGCCAAAGTGGACGATTTGAATCCAGAAATATGTCATAGTAACATGGAATGTGCGCCCTGTTGTTTGCAAACCTTTGCTTTCGGATATATATCGCTCGATTCCTTTGAAGATCATATCCTTTCCTGTGCGACAATGTCAAACGATTAACGTCATACGTATTGCTTGGGCCGCACCTTTCTGTCTTCCGTGTAAGCTGAGGGTCAAGAATGCAAGGCGGATATGGGTGTAATGGTCCCACTCTGGTAGAGCTATGTTGTCGAACTGGGATAGGAACTCGTCCGGAGGAGAGTCACTCTCTGTGCGACCCAACCAAGTATTTAATTTCTGTGCAAGATTTCCAGGTGATCGCACATTGATTTGTGAGGCAGGGGAATCTCTTTTGGTTCCTGGGTGGCAACCGTCTGAGGCAGGTGGGTCTCGTTCGAGGAGGCAATGGAGAGTGCCACCTTCAACCAGTCAAAGGCTTGAGGTAGGCCACTCTCAGGTCCGAGGCTTCGCATTGAAGTTGTTGGGAAAACGGCAGATATTTTTCCAGACAGCGCTTTTGAGAATGCGAGTCGGACTTCGTCTGCACTCCTGGCATTCGGCAAGTCCTGTTTGTGAGCTAGCCTAGACTCAGACGGGAAGATTAGCAGGGCAGATGATGTTGGTGTCATAACATACACGAGGATTGGCATGGGCTTCGGCTCTTCCTTCTCCAAGATTCCCAGAATCGTCTGGAGGCTCTCGGCGCTCTCGGAGAATCTCTCCTTATCAGCGCTATCAACCACCCATACCACTGCATCCCCTAACTTGAAATAAATAGCCAATAAACCGAGGAGGTATTGTAATCCACAGCGGGCACCGACATCCCAGCCCGTGATTATATTCCCGGCTTTGTTGGACATGGTTGGAGCAGTGAAGTCTTCCACATTGAATCCAAGTGTACCGTGTGCCTGAATAACTTCGTATGTCTTTAGGAGGTAGAGGAGTGTCGTCTTGCCGCTATAGTCAAGCCCAGCAAATGTGAGACGACAAGAGCTAGTGGTCCTGCCATAGCAGCGGTCGATAAATTGGCGTATGAAAGACATGAAAGAGGAGGTGAATGTGAACAGACGGGGAGTCTTCTGATATATTGTTCGTCAGTCCGCAGCACATGCTCACGCCTAAGAGTCACAGGATGTCGCAGAATGTCAAAGTCTGTCAGAGTCTACGTCGCGCTACGTTGCGGAAACGCGGTTATCCATGTATTCCAAATATAAAGCAGATTGCACGTGACTATGTTTTGGCTTGCTTGATCTGTGGCAGAAGTCGCGTCCATCTCGGCTTGTGTTGTGTGTTCTCTCCTTCAAAACTATGGAGGGGAGTACTCGTCGTTCTAAGAGAATTCAGCAACGGGACAACGTCTCTTCTGCTTCCACACTAGACTCTGACATATCGGCTTCAGCAAGTCCTGAATTCTCCTCAACCGAGTCAACCTGTGACAACGCGTCGGCCAAGGCGGTGACCAGGAAACCAAGACCACCAAAGCGACAGAAGCTCAAAGCAGACCCTCAAGCAAACCTATATGACGTATCTCAGCCCTCCGACGCGTCACAGAATGGGGCTGTTGCCCAACAAGCTGCCAGGCCAGACCCTGCTTGGATCAGGGGTCGCCGTGGACATCTCAAGTTCATAACCGAAGTTCCGCTTGATGTCTTGTACGAAATATTCAGCGAACTCGACCCTATTGACCTATTACATTTATCTTGGTCGTGTAAGAGCTTGCACGCTATCGTGATGTCCAAGTTGGGAAAGCGCCTATGGGAGACCGTGAGACATATTCACTCGTACTTGGGATATTGGGAATAACTCCATTCACCTATGTATAGGCATTTGCAAGACTATATGAATCAGAACATCCTCCACCACGTTGCCCCGATGACCTTAACCTCGCTCAATACGCCAGATTCTTGTTTGTGAACAAATGCATGGTGAGCTATCATTCACTCATTATGACTAAATGAGGACTGTGATTAAGAATGTTTATGATGATATTAGGACTGCGAGACTGGCCCAGGCAAGTGGGATTCATGGGGCATGAGGTTACGGGTGTGCTGGGACTGCCTGAAATCTAATTTGTTTGCCATTTCTCTGCTATCCGTGAGCTGTGTTCTGACTTACAATAGATTTAGTTGCGCGGGATCATCCGAAAATGGGCATTATAGGCAAATCATCGATATAATACGAGCAAGTTAGTGCTTTTCTCCTTCCTTCAAAATCTCGGTGCCTGACTTTGCGGCAGAAAATCATATTTATTACCGCTACAGCGAGTGCATAGCCGTGAGCAAGATACCGGATTATGTCCCCGAGGGGAAGCAGTTGAGGGAACAGTATGGGAGAAAATTAGAGGTGAGTTTTATCAGATTTCATATCTCGTCAACTCTCGCCCATTTTTCCGCTCAGAATCGCGCGTCTTACTACAGCTGGAAATGCCATCAAATCAAAACCGAGCAAAAGAGACTGGAAGTCATGAGGTTAACAAGGGACTCTATGAGACTCACAAGAAAGCCTGCGTACGTATTTTTCTTCACTGTTAACTCATTCCTCACTCTATATTTATATCTCACAGTATTTTACAAAAACTCTGCGAAATAGGTTGGGTCTACAAGTGATTGCTTTTGCATGTTTGACCTATAATTAATTCACAGGCTGGAAGGAATCTGAGATTGAAGAAATCACGGGACATAAAGTTAACCGCCTTCCTGGTTTTTCCAGGTCGAAGCCTTTTACCGATAAAGGTAGAGTTTTGGTGGTCCCCAGTAATCAAAGACTAGTAATAACTATCACTTTAGAATGGGATACTCTGCGACCTCAATTAGTCGACCGCCTGCAGGAACTTAAACGTGCTCATATGGAGCAGATTAAAGAAGTAGCGTTGCGCCGACGCTATAGCATCTTCGAAGACAAATTTTCCAGTTGGAGAAGGAAGTTCGATTTTCCCTGGAGCGTACAAGCTGTAGACCTCGCAATCATTGAGCCCTTCAGATCCGCCCTTTTCACCTTCACATCCGATAACGTACAAATTGAATTCTCCGTGGACCAAATTGACCGTGCTGCCAAGGAGTGGATAGATTCGCCCCACAACCTCATGCTATCTTTATTGCCTCCGGAACTACGAGATTCTGCTCCTGCGCAACCGAATACGGACGAGCGGCCCACTCAGGACTTCCTCGCATCACTCATATTTCGATGTGGAAGCGATAGTATTATGCTCGGTTATAGATCCGCTGGTAAATTGCGCCTCGAGGGTAAACCTTCTCGCTGTCCCGGTGACCCAGAATTGGCCGCATCGCTTGCACTTGTCACTCGCAAGATACCTTGGGAATGGGAACATCCTAAGATTTCATTCTACCCTGAAGCGCACGAAACTGCCAAACATCTTATAACGCTTCTAGGAGAGGATCCCAATACTGTTACATTCTCGCAAATGAGTCGGTGCGAGCGCAAGTTCGTCTGCCGCTGGTGCAGCCGCCGTAGACCTCTGTGCTATATGCTTGCGTAAGTCAATTGGTATAAGTGCCACGAGGGCTTGATGATCTGAGTCATATTCAGGTTGGTCATGCAATGCATAACTTAACAATCACAAGGGGTTTGAGGGGTACGAGGGTACTCAGTGGCGTGTGGTTGGATGAGGACAAATCTGCCTAATTCTTGTACACCGATTCTTAGTCAACATGTGGGGGCTACTCGTCTTGTGGCGATTTTTTATTCATATTATACCATCTCGTTCTTCCATTAATGTTGACTCCCCAAGAAAATTTGGTCAACAGCACAATCGTACAATTATGTTTGATCTCGTCCGACGTGTGTACATAATACAGGGATGTTTGCTTCACACCGAAGCAGTCAGATGGATGACCGAGTTCGATTACAGTGCATAGCGACACTTCGGGCCGCGGGGCGTCCCCAATTGCCAACTCAGACGGCGGAAGTCGATTCTAGGGGTGGAAATCCAATGATGCAGGCGTGGTGAGCCGATCCAAGCGCACTAATTTTCTAAATTTCTCTGTGAACCGCCCCACTTCAAGCAGGCATGAGATGCAAAAAAGGATGAGTGCTTGCGCTTGGTGCCAGTGGCGGATGAGTCGGCGGGGTTGTCACATGAGAAAGGGCGCTGCTGTAACAAGTGGCATCCCCGCAGTCAGAGAGGACAACAGCGCAAAGCTAGTTGATTTAGTAAACCGGAATGCACAATTAGTTTTATTTCGGCTAAACTCGCGCCAGAGATTTTAATTCTATCGACATCATAAAAGACAAAATCGTTTATGTAGATGGAAAATACGGGCCCGGTGCAAATCACTTGACACCTGAACCTCTCAAACAAATTCAACGCCCATATACTCCCCCAGCAAATTTTCAATGTCCTTTCCCTCGCGAGGAGTAAGCTTGCACCTGAACGGCTGTGGTGCACTAGGGTATTCCTGTAAGATTATCTTCGCCACTCTAGGGATTAACCACTTACGTAACAATGCCTCCAGTCGACCATTCGGGTAATACTTCAATCGGGTTTCCTTCCGAATCGAGTTCGGGACAGATGTCAAATAAAGCAAGGATAGATACGGTGACGAGGTATAAGGCCGATAGTCCTAAGTGTGACCCAGGGCATATCCTGCAAAACAACGAAATATTTTATGAAACACTTACACATCACGCAAAAATATTATTACCGCACCTTCTTCCAAATCCAAATGTTGCATATACCTCCGGGTCCGGTATATCTGAGGATACACCATCATTATTGAAGAATCTTTCCGGCTTGAATTCCTTGGGATCAGGGAATATCCCCTTGTCTTGGAGCATAGCACTAGCGCATGTGAGACAAGATGATCCCGACTACTCTGAAACTACTCACTATGCATTTGCAAGAATGATACTTCCCTTGGGAATATAATAGCCTTTATACACGTCTTCACTGCTTGTCACGTGTGGGACACCTGTCATTTGTTACGCCAATTCAAAGGTTGCATATGGCAAAACCAACCCAGTGGTACAAGCGGATTCCATCTAGATGCCCATTAAACCATCTGATAAGAGGGTAAGTAATAATTCTCACCTCAAAACTTCCTTTAGGATGGCAGAAAAGTATGGCAGGTGTGGTTTGTCGGAGAAGTCTGGTAACCGATCATGTCCAACAACGGAGTCGATCTCCTGCTGAGCGGTCCTCTGAATGTCGGGATACAGGAGCATTGCCAGTACGAAGGTCATGCAAGCAGAGGCGGTTGTCTCATATGCGGCTGGCATCATTAAGATATGTATATTTGAGGACGAATCGGTTAAGCTCTCACCGCCGTGGATCTGTGCTGCCGTCTCTGCAATATGCTGGGCTTGGTAACTGAAATCCGATTTGTCTTTGTATCGCTCTATGAGGCTTGAGACAAATGATTCTGATGCAATTCCATCATCCTGTTCAAGGCATCAGCGGAAATGTAGACCCTCTCTAAATCACATTACCATGGCTTTTATTGTTGCTTGATAGGTTTCTTGCAGTAACCGCTCCACACGTGTTCTGCATTCACGCCCAAACTTCTGGAATTCGGCTCCGGGAACCCACTCTGGAACATGCTTAAGTATCGGTATGATATCGACAAGGTACTGTCCAGGAGCCATAGCCTTCGTTGAGTATTCAAAAGCTTCCTCTGCGAGTTGTACCATAGGATCGTGGTTTGGCCGAATCTGGAGTCCATAAGTTATAGCGGTAACAAAGCCACCCACGCAGCTCAGAAAGAATCAGATAAATTTAAGGCATTCAGGGATCATAACTTACTCATTAACATGCTCACGAACGTTGTGAGGGAACCGGTACAAATTTGGCAACAATGTCTTTCGGATAAACTCCAGCTCTCTCTCCTGATCCCTGATCAGTGCTTTCGGAGAAAAATACTGCTGGAATAGCCGACGGTGGTTTCTCCATTCGTCACCGTAAGGCATCAGAGCAAATAGGAAGTCGATTTTCGCTCTTTGATATGCTTAGTCCGATACTCTCATGAGATTTGGGAGGAGGCTCCTACACATCTGATATCATCGCTGTGCGGGGTCTAATGTAGCATATTTATGTGAGTTTTTCACCTAGATTCCACTGACTAAAAGTCATACTTACCGACTGGAGTACAAGGCTGAGCGTTTCTCGAGAAGATCCACCGCAAAATTGGCATCGTTGAGAACCACGATTGATTGGCCGAGTGCCTCAAAGTACATGATTTTTGATCCTATTCCAAGGAAGGCGTCAGCCACTAACCAGGTTATATCTGAGTTTTTTCCCACCAAGCTTTTCTCCTAATTCCTTGTAAAATATATGGCTATCCCCCAATGGGATAGAGAGAGCATTTCCGACCAGAGGCAACCGTGCCAGGCCTGGAGGGCAGGGAAGCAGCTGCTTACGGCGATAACGATAAATAAAATGGACTGTGATGCAAAATACGAGGAAGAGGATGTCCTGGGCACAAAGAATCGCCATTGTGGCGGATTAATGGCTTGCATTTAGTGAAGTCTTTTATCGATGTTCGCATATTTGCAGCATCCGCCATGATGATGGAGTCAGGTCCAATGAGAGGTCATACGCTTATCTTCCATGTGGGATATCTTGATTTGGTAGGTAAGTTGCGTCTCGTGCCGGCGGTGACAATAGGTAAATGTAATTATTCGGGTATATGAGTTATCGCGAATAGAGTGCGGGGGCAACGAGCTACGCAGCCACCTGTCACAGCGCGAGCAAACACACCCCGAGTAGCTCGCACCTTCATTTCAGGTGTCAATACACCGGGCAGAACGTGTTCGTTAGGCTCCGATGATTCATGCATGAATCATGTTTTAGCTGGCAGATGGTCTCAGCCTCATGAAATATGTAGTGCCTGATGTACTACGTCCCCAAGCGTTGCTTACGTTACGTTCAATGAACACTAATGATCATCATAATGACATTCATACATAGAGGATGGCATTGTTGAGAGGGCCAGAAGTGAGGATGTCGTGTACATACAGTGAATTACAGCCAAGAGCCCAGCATAAGGAACAGACTGACACACACGATGTCTTTACAACGGGAACCAATTGCCAAATCAAGTTCACTGGTACTGGGGAACTCTAGTTGCGACACACTACAACACCTTCCATGCTGGCCTCCTGGGACCCCCACAATGATGACCAACAAAACCATGTGCACAGCAGTGATTAAAGGCTCGCTGCTGAACATTGCTTACTGGTTATCCTCTCATTGTAGTGATGCTTAGTCCTCGAGATACCCTCATCCTCGTGGTGTGCATTACGGTTCACCTCATTTATCGTTACCGTCGTAGGATGCTGCTCCCTTATCCCCCAGGACTACCACGATGGTCTCTCGTAGGGAATTCATTCTCTATTCCATTGAGGAACAGCCACATTTTTTATAAAGGAATTGGGAGAGAAGAACTTGGTGTGAGAAATACTAGATCTGAACCCGGCTCAACACTAATACCTAACATTCTTGGATAGGATCAAAAGTAATGTACCTTGAGGCTCCCGGTCGGAAAATAAAAGGAGTGTTTGCACTTGGTGCTCTTCACGTTAATCTCCAGTGGCGGGTGAGCAGGCGGAGTTGATTTCGTAAACCTGAATGCATAATTAATTTTCTTTCGGTTGAATTTTCACCAGATATTTTAATACCATCGACATCATAGAAGATACCGTTTATATCGATGAAAAATACAGGCCCGGTGGAAATCACTTGATACTTGAACCTCTCAAACAAATTCAACGTCCATATACTCCCCCAGCAGATTTTCAATGTCCTTTCCCTCGCGAGGAGTAAGCTTGCACTGGAACGGCCGCGGTGCACTAGGGTATTCCCGTAAGATTATCCTCGCCACTCTAAAAATTAGCCACTTACGAAACGATACCTCCGGTCGACCATTCGGGTAATACCTCAATAGGGTTTCCTTCCGAATCGAGCTCGGGACAGATGTCAAATAATGCGAGGATGGATACAGCGACAAGGTATAAGGTCGATAATCCTAAGTGTGATCCAGGGCATATCCTGCAAAAAAAAAAACGAAACATTTATGAAACACTCGTGACCCATCATACAGAAGTATTGCCACCGCACCTTCTTCCAAACCCAAAAGTCGCATATACCTCCGGGTCTGGAATGTTTGAGGATATACCACCATTGTTGAAGAATCTCTCCGGCTTGAATTCCTTGGGATCAGGGAACATTTCCTCGTCTTGGAGCATAGCGCTAGTACATGTGAGGCGAGGGGATCATCACCACTACTCTGAAGCTACTTACTATGCGTTTGCAAAAACAATGCTTCCCTTGGGAATATAATAACCTTTATACACGTCCTCACCACTGGTCACATGTGGGACACCTGTCATTTGTTACACCAATTCAGAGGTTGCATATAGCGAAACCCACCCAACGGTAGAAGCGGATTCCATCTAGATGCCCATTGTACCATTTAGTGAGAGAACAAGTAACAATTCAATTCTCACCTCAAAACTTCCTTTAGGATGGCAGAAAGGTATGGCAAGTGTGGTTTATCGGAGAAGTCTGGTAATCGATGATGTCCAACAACAACGTCGATTTCCCGCTGAGCGGCCCTCTGAATGTCGGGATACCGGAGCATTGCGAGTATAAAGGTCATGCAAGCAGTGGCGGTTGTCTCGAATGCAGCTGACATTATTTAGACACGTATATATTTCGGACAAATCAGTCAGATTCTCACCTCCGTGGATCTGTGCTGCTGTCTCTGCAATATGCTGGGCTTGGTAACTGAAATCCGACTGATCTTTGTATCGTTCTAGGAGGCTTGAGACAAATGAATCCAGTGCAATTCCATCATCCTGTTCAAGGCATTAGCGGAAATGTAGACCCTCTCTAAATCACATTACCATGGCTTTTATTGTCGCTTGATAGGTTTCTTGCAGTACCTGCTCCGCACATGATCTGCATTCACGCCCAAACTTCTGGAACCCAGCTCCGGGAACCCACTCTGGAACATGCCTGAGCATCGGTATGATATCGACAAGGTATTGCCCAGGAGCCATAGCTTTCGTTTGGTATTCAAAGGCTTCCTCTGCGAGTTGTACCATAGGATCATGGTTTGGCTGAATCCGGAGTCCATAAGTTATAGCGGTAGCAAGGCCGCCCACGCAGCTCAGAAAGAATCAGATGAGTTTAAGGCATCCAGGGATCATAACTCACCCATTAATATGCTCACGGCGTTGTAGGGGGATCGGTACAAATTTGGCAACAATGTCTTTCGGATAAACTCCAGCTCTCTCTCCTGATCCCTGGCCAATGCTCTCGGGGAAAAATACTGGGAATAGCCGACGGTGGTTTCTCCATTCGTCACCGTAAGGCATCAGAGCAAATAGGAAGTCGATTTTCGCTCTTTGATATGTTTAGCCTGATAGTCTCATAGGATTTGGGAGGAGGATCCTACACATCTGATATCATCGTTGTGCGGGGTCTGGTGCATTGCATTTATTCACATGGGTTCGTCACCCAACATTCCGCTGGCTAAAAGCCATACTTACCGACTGGAGTACAAGGCTGAGCGTTTCTCGAGAAGATCCACCGCAATTTGGCATCGTTGAGAACCACGATTGGTTGGCCGAGTGCCTCAAAGTACATGATTTTTGATCCTATTCCGAAGGTGTCAACCGCTAGCCAGGTTATATCCGAGTTTTTCCCACCGAGCCTTTCTCCCAATTCCTTATAAAATATATGGCTATCCCCCAATGGGATAGAGAGAGCATTTCCGACCAAAGGCAATCGTGTCAGGCCTGGAGGGTAGGGGAGCAGTTGCTTACGACGGTAGCGATAAATAAGATGAACTGTGACGCAACATAGCAGGAAGAGGATGTCCTGGGGAGCAAGAATTGCCATCACAGCTGATCAATGACCTGCATTTGATAAAAGCCTTTTATCGATGTTTGCAGATTTACGGCATTCCCCACGATCATAGAGCCAGGTCCAATCAGACGCCATACACTTGTCTTCTATGTGCGACATCTTGATTTGATAGGTTGCGCTATGAAGGGGCGTCTTCTATGTCGGTGCCAACACAGCAGGAAGACGTGCATTCGTTGGGCTCTGATGGCTCATGAATGGATCATGCTTAAGCCAGCAGATGGTCTAAGTTTCACGCAGCATGTAGTCAATGTTGCTATCCTTGCGTTAGGTTCAACGAACACCTAATGAGTATCATAATTATATGCATACATAGGATACCACGTACCACATGTACAAAAGCTCGGAGGATTATTTTGCTTAACAATTATAGAGAGGGAAAGGTGAAGATCATATTGTCCAGAGGACCGGAAGCGAGGGTATCATTTACATACAGTAAGCTACAAGGGCCAAGAGCTTGACATAAGGAACAGACTGACACACACGATGTCTTCGCAACGGGAATTGATTGCCAAATCAGGTTTGCCGGCCTGGGCAACTTTAGTCCCGACTCACTATCCCTGGGACCCCATGATCACGACCGGCAAACCGCGTGCACGGCAGTGATAAAAGCACTCTTGCTGAACATTGTTCACTGGTTATTCCCTTAGTGTGGTGATGCTTAGTCCTCGGGATATCCTCATCCTCGTGCTTTGCATTACGGTTCACTTTATTTATCGTTACCGTCGTAGGACGCTGCTCCCTTATCCTCCAGGACTACCACGATGGCCTCTCGTTGGGAATGCATTCTCTATTCCATTGAGGAATGGCCACATTTTTTATAAGAAATTGGGAGAAGAAATCGGTGAGGGGAAATACTAGATCTGAATCCGGCCGAATGCTAATATCCAACATTCTTGGATAGGATCGAAAATAATATACCTTGAGGCTTTCGGTCGGAAAATTGTGGTTCTCAACGATATCATATCGCGAAAAATCTTCTCGAGGGACGCTCAGCCTGTACTCCAGTCGGTGAGTGAGGGATTGAATCCAGGGGTAATGAGTGCTTAGAGCCTATGTCCTAGGCCCTATTCGACGATGGTTTCAGATTTGTACATCCCTACCCGAGTCTGGCTGCATTATCAGTGATTTTGAAATGTTAGATTGAAGTTTGGACA